>CAUYQV010103444.1:0-54998 GCA_963574575.1 Galagoides demidoff | reverse complement strand
TAATCACTTCTCAGCAATTATTTATTACAGTTTAACATTATAAAATTAACAAAAATAATATAAAACTCATATTCTGGTGAAATAGCCATATGGCGGCTGAAAACCGTATATTCCCTTCTTGTTCTCCAGCCCTTTCGTGCATTCTTTCCAAAAATCGGGACTTTTTAAAAATGTCTCAGGATGCGGGACAAATTGTTGAAAAGCGGGACTGTCCCACGAAAATTGGGATGTCTGGTCACCCTATGAATGAGTGACACAAAAAGAATGCTCTAGAAGTCTAGAGAAAAGTCCACTTTGATGTGATGATCACAGACACCCTCACAAACAGTAAATCTAAGTAGGATACTGGAAAAAGATGGGGCGATTTGCAAATGGAAGACATTACAGGAGTCAGGAAAATACCAGGATGATCAGAAATGTTGAGTGGACCCATGTTGCTGTGAAAATGGAAAATATGAGTTGGGCAGGCTGGAAAATATTTGAAAAGGGGTGCCCAGAGTCATACTAGATTTGCTTATTATATTAATAATTACTCATATGTATCTATTCATATATATGAAGGTAAAGGTACTAGAAAATTATTAGCAAAATATGTGCCTTGCAGTCTTTTTATTTTTTTATTTTTTTTTGAGACAGAGCCTCAAGCTATTCCCCTGGGTAGAGTGCTATGGCATCATAGCACATAGCAACTTCCAACTCCTGGGCTCAAGTGAGTCTCCTGCCTCAGCCTCCCAAGTAGCTGGGACCACAGGCGCCAGCCACAAAACCTGGATATTTTTTTTTTGGTTGCAGCCATCATTGTTGTTTGGCAGGCCTGGGCTGGATTTGAACCCACCACCTTGGATGTATGTGGCTGGTACCTTAGCCACTTGAGCCACAGGTGCCAAGCCACCTTGCAGTCTTTTTGTAGTTGTGTAGGGAATTTGATGCTGGTCTAGTAACACTCTGGTCCGTTTTGTGACCCTGAACACACAGCTACCTAGTAAGTGGTGCATGGATGTGGTGTTTTGAAAAGTGGAACTGACCAGTCATGTGTCTTCTTCTGCTACTCACTACTAATACCATAACTTCTTCAATTAAGGTCTTAACCAAAGAGAAATCATCAGCCCTCTTGTGGGACTGAGGGTTGTTTAAAGAGAGCCCACCTCTCTAGTTTTAATAAAGAGGACGTGTCCTTATTGAAGCTTTGGAATGATCCTAAAAGGATTTCAAGGCTCAAGAAAAAATTGAAAGTAACGTTAATTTCTATCTAGAAGCAGTTTCTTTGGCTCACCCTAGGGTTTTACTCCAGAGATTTTGTCCCCTATCTCTCCCCTCTTTTCTGGATTGTTTCCATCTTAAAATGACACCCTCTTGACTCCCTCAACTAAACCCTTTAAGGGCCGTTAGGAGTTGTCTTCTATTCTGGCTGCTCCATCATTCTCTTCTATTCTGCCCTTGAGTTTTCACTCTGCCCCCTGTCTGCAGTAAATGTCTTGCCAATGTTGGGGAAGAACTCTTTCTTGCCAAATTCAATGGTTAGTCATCATTGATCTTATCTAACTCAGCCAATTGACAGCCTTTAAGGTGATTGATAACTTCCACCTTTTAAATAATTTCTCTACTTCTGAAACTCTTGGTTTTCCTCCTAATTTCTAGACACTCCTTCTCAATCCATTTTGCAAGTTTCTCCTCTTTTTCTTTACCTCTTCATATTAAAGTACTACTTTAGCATCAATCCTTGGGAATCATCTCTCCTTTTTTGAATTGTTTGTTCACTCCTTTGATGCTTTCATTCAATCAAATCATTTAAATATTATCTACACACTGATGACTACTAAATTTTATCATAAGTCCAGATTTAACTCATTCGATCCAGATTGAAATATCCAAAGATTTACTTATCATTATTGCTGGGATAACTAATTGGTATCTCAAACTCAAGATGGCCAAAACTGAATCCCATATTCTTTCTACACTTATGCCTCCTCCATCCTTCCTCATCCAAGGTCCCAAAATGAAAATGTTAGTGTTATCTTTTACTTGTCTCTTTTTCTCATGCCTTTTTTTTTTTTTTTTTTTTTTTTTTTGCAGTTTTGGGCCGGGGCCAGGGCCAGGGCCAGGTTTGAACCCACCACCTCCAGTATATGTGGCTGGCAGCTTACTCCTTTGAGCCACAGGTACCACCCTCATGCCCTATTTTTAATTGCCAAAAATGTGTTATTTTATTCAAAATATTTTTTAAAATCGTCAATAAATATCACAGAACTGGGTTTTTCTCGACTCTTGTCCTAAATGAGAATGTGTGTGGTAGCTGAGAATTTTGCCCTGATTATTCTGAAAAATAATTTTATTTTGAAAAAGCCCACAGTTTTGGATAATGATAAAATCTCAGTAGGAAATGGACTGGACTGTGCAATTTCACACTGAAGAGCAAATGTTATGTGTCTCTACCTCTACTATGAGAAAGCAGCATCATTTCCAGTAATAGAACAAACCAGGGTCTCTGCAGAAGAGAGAGGAAGACAGCAGAGGTGCAAATTTCTGTTGCACCACATGCAGCTTGGTTTAAAGGACGCCTCCCAGATGGTGACATCTGTCAAAGGTAAAGAGCATTGCATCCACAAGCATTGAGGAAGTGCCCTGTGGCAAAATAATCCCCTTTAGAAAGGACCTTTGGGAAATAATTTTTCCTGATTGGCTAAATTTACATATTTCTAAAGATCATGGATTTGTTTCCACCTTGAGCCAAGGTAATTTTAAGTTTGGTATACTGTCTATACAAGTGTGTGTCTACAGGATTTAATCCATTGTCTTTCTCCCCTGACTGCAACCAAACAAAAATGCACATTCTGAATATTTCTAACCATTGGGCATGATTAACTGTCTTCAGAATAATCTAAAACTAAAGATCTTAAATTAGTTGATAATCACCAACCCTGCCTGTGGAATCATTTTTTCCCTATGAATTGACGGTGAAAAAAGACAAGATAGCTCAACATTTGTGAATTACTACTACACTCATATAGGTAAAATGTACCTGTTCAATCCTCACTAAGCCTGAGGGCTTCTCAGATGTTTCTTTATTGTTATTCTAAGGAGAAAGAGTTTGTTACCTTGGTGGGAATAAATTACTTCCAACAAACAAAAGTACAGTATCTACAATGTGGCATCAGAATTTCAGATGGTCTCTAAACTCTGTGAAAGCACTTTTGAAATTCTTTTATCAATCTGTCCTATATCTATTTTTTTAACTTCATTTGAAGGTATTTAAGTCATCTTTATGCTCCACCCTCACTTTCTTAAGGTAACTTTGAAACCAAAGTTTCTGTCATTCAAGATAGTGTCTTTCACTAGGCAAAGTAAAAGGCCAAGTCAACGGCCAAGTTTGTTAAAGCTGACCATTCAAGGCCATAGACATAGGTTCCCATGTGAAAGGGAACATGCCTTTATGTCAGACATCAAGCAAACGAGAGATTGTGCATACCTGCTGAGGACCTTGGATGGAAAATGTTCCAATGTGTTTTGCAGTGAGCTCTCACTTCTCTACCTACCATCTCTAAACCATGCAGCTGACTTTTATCACCCTGGGGTAAAGTCAATACTGGTATGTATCTAATGAGAGAAGTGTGGTTTATTCTACATCAGGAATCACCTTCAAGCACCACCTTGCTCCATCCTCCAAACACTCCCAAAGCAATCCTGCAGAGCTCCTTCCTACATCCTACAGCTCAGTGTTCCCAAATGATACAGCTCAAATAGCTCAAAGCCCACTGAATTTGAAAAATTAACACATCTTATGCTTTGTTTAAAATTATCAACATCACACGCATTAGAACTTTATTATACTAGTGTTACATGGACAGTAAAAGAAAGAGCTCTATTTGACAGATGGGCTTGGGTTTAATTCCAAACTAATTTATTTTCTTCTCTCTTTTTCCTTTTTTTTTTTTTTTTCTCTTGAGACAGTCTCATTCTCTCCCCCTGGTGACAGTGCTATGGCATCATAGCTCATAGCAACTTCAGACTCTTGGGCTTAAGTGATCTTCTTGCCTCAGCTTCTTGAGTGGCTAGTATTACAGGTGTGCACCACCACATTTGGCTAATTTTTCTATTTTTAGTAGACAAGGGGTCTCACTCTTGCTCTTAAGCTCAGGCAGTCCACCTACCTTGGCCTCCCAGAGTGCTAGTATTACAGATGTGAGCCGCCATGCTAGACATCAGACTCACTCATTTTCTAATTCTGTGACCCATCAAGGGCTATCACCTCCCTAAATTCTTTTCACCATCTATAAAAGTGTGATTACACTAATTCCTAAGGTAATGTGAGAATTAAATGATTCTGTATATAGGTATTTTTACATAACTTGAGTTTCATAAATGTTAGTTATGATTATGTAACAATGATTATTACACTGTCCTATTAAGTAAATGCATCTTCAATTATTCCATACATATTGTCATTTAATTTTCATAGGGATTTTAACCTAAGTAGCTTATGAATATGCAGACTACTAGATTGTAATTATCTGGATCTTTCACCTTAGCACACAGTATAAACATTATCATCAATAAATAATGTAATCTTATTTACTAATGACACATCGTAGTGTCCATAAAAGCCCTGAGGTCTTGGAAAGATATTATGATATTATGGAAAGATATTATGGAAATATCACTGGATCTTTAAAGAATGACTACATAGTAGCTAGCTTTTATTTGGTGCTTACCATGTGTCATGTTACATAGTTTACTATTATCAATAACCCTTACATAGCCAAATCACTGATGATTTTGGATAAATAGACTTGTATAAGACAGTGGAGGGTGACTACCTGATGCCTGCTGTGAGGACATCTCTTCATCCATCATTCATTCAACTAATATTTCTTGATCTCTTCCCACATTCCTGCTGCTATTCTAGGTCCTAAGTTTACAACAACAAATAAGACTAGTCCTTGAGAAGCAAGCAATCAAGTAACAATTAAGCCAGTAAGATAATTTCAAAGAGTGGCAAGCGCTATAAAGAAAACAAAACAGAATGATAGCATAGAGAGAATGTAGGGTGCAAGGAGAAATGTTAGATTGGCTGGTCACAGGCAATTTGTGGAAGGGACTTTGTGCGGAAACTTGACGTTGTAATTTAATTGCATATTACTAAAGAATACTCATTTAAAAGTAATAGGAGCCTGGAAGGATATACATCATGCTATGGAGATTTTCCAATGAAATGAAAAGAAATGAGATGGCAGCAGGAGAGACAGTAAAGAGTCTAAAAAACACTGATGCAAAACAATAAAGGTTGTATTTCAGCAGCCTGGGGTATTGGGCACCTTTGGTCCCTTGTGCCAACATACCAAGCCTTGGAGTGTCCGGGGTCCCCAGAGTAAGATCAGTGGATTGTCCCTGCTCCCCAGTGCCCTCTCCTGTTTTAAAGGAGAGTCCATTTTGACTACCTTATTCCTCTCCCAGCCCTGAGAGCAGCACTTTACATTTAGTTGCCATTCAATAACTGTTTGCTCAGTAGCTTTGCTCAAATACTTCTGACTACTAAAAAGTAATGTTTTTAGAGAGCAAAGGGTTACTGGTCCTTTCAAGTAACAGAGTTTAATTAATAATCTGCCTAACAGCTCTGTGACCCCGAGTTAATCACTTAACCTCCCAGAACCTCAGTTCTTCTCATCTGTGAAATGCAGATGATGACAGTGGCCTCCCTGTGTTGCCCTTGGGACTAGAGGCAGGAGGTGTGAGGAAGCAGAGAGAGAGTCCACATTCTATTGCAGGGAAGGGGAGGTAATGTGGGGACAAGATGGGGAAACCTGGATGGGAAGGAAGGGCACAGAGGACTCACTGCTCTCGTCACCACTTCCCGCTGCCTCTATCACAACACAGGTGTGGGAGATGGGAAGGCTGGGAGAGAGAACCAAACACATTAGCAATGTCATGGTTGTTTATTGTCTTCACCCAAGTGGTAATAAATCAAAATGAGGTTTGTCATTTTAATTAGTCTTCTTTCAGTCTGGGAAGTCAAGGCTGTTAAGCACTGATAGGGAGCTGAAAAATGACCTGAGAACAAGTGTCCTGAATGAGTCTCGGAGCTTTGGCTTCAGAGTGGGGCCGGGTCACTGGCAACCCAGAGGGTGCCAAGCAAAGAGCCTTCTACTGAAGAAACGGGGGGTGGGGTCTGGGGTGGGAGTAAGGCCTTTTCCTATTGCCCCTCATTTAGCCCCAAGATGAGCTGTAGAGAAGGTAGGGCAGAGGGGAGCAGAAATGGGGGGGCACATCTTTGGGGATGTTTCAATACAGTCTAAAGTGAGAGTGTAGAAAACATATGCATGACTGAGTCATCAGGAAAACTTTTAGATACGCAAAAATTAAGAAACAAAATCTGAGCAGATGGAAACAAATCAAGCCCTCCCAGCAACACCAATAAGCCCAGCAAGTTGAAACTTGTGTAGGGGAATCAGGAAGGACTGTTGTCTGTGTTTCTTGGAACTGAAATAATGGACCATAAACACAGTCTGTCTCAAAACTTTCGTAGTGACCCATGTATATCCTTATTAGACAATAGAGGGAGAAACGACTCTGAGTCCTCTAAAGACAACGTCCTCACTTATCTATTTGGTTGAACAGTTGCTGAATCTGCTATTCCTGCGCCTCTAGCAATGTCTAGAATGGTCATTAAATTTCTCCTCATGATCAAATTTGGCAGCCAACAGGAAAATGTTCAGACGTCTCTTGGGTGCTCATCTTAATTCTTCCACTTATTGTGCATCTCTAGGGAAATCACTTAGCTCTTTGAGCCTCAGTTCTTTGTGTGGAAAATGGAAACGAGATACCTATTTCACCTGCCTCTGAATTGTTTTGAAGATATGATGGCATATTCTAACTATAAAACATAATAGAATAATAAAGAATTCCTGCTATTGTTATTATATTTTTATTATTAATAATAATAATGATCTATTTTCTTCAATTTTATTGAATTTTTAAATTTGGACAGGATCTTAAAATTCAGCCATTCCAATGTGTCCTCCAATTTCATGTTTATTTGACCACTTCTCTTTGAAGTGGTTGTCCATCCTTTCCTTAAACTTTAGTCAGATTTATTGCCTTCTAGGGAAATCTGAGCCACATTGGGCAGTTCTGTCATTTCCTGCTTTGACAATGGAGTTTAGGGGAAATCTTTAGCATCTGTCCTTTAGGGATAGCTCTCCTTTCTAGACCCTCAGTCCCTTTTCCAATATGGCAGCCCTTGTATGTTTTAGCAGAGCTCTTGTCTTGCTCTTAAATCTTCTCTTTCCCTAGCTGAAATGCCTGAATGTGTTCAAACAGTCAAGTGATAATGATTTTTGATTTCCTCATTATTCCATGGTTACAATGATTTTGTTTTCTATTTCTTTTTCTAAGGTGTGTTCCCTTCTACTGAATATCTAGGTGTGATATGACCAGTGTGTCTAAAAATACAAACTGATTTCACCAGTCACCTTTGCTTACCTTTCTTGAAGGCATTACCTTTTCTTCTTTCTTTTTCTCCCTACCACCTGTCATCTGTCTTCATTCTGAAATCTGCTCCTTTGTGAAAGCTTTCTTTGAATATTTTCATCCAGGTCTATTAATGTCCCTTGTTCTTACAATCTTCCAACAGTCAGGTCAGTGGGAGTGAAGCAGGTGCACCACCAAGTGGAGGCCACCCCAGAAATAGGGCTGGATGTGTCCTTAGGAGTGTGGGCATGCATGAATTGGCTCGAGGTCTCAAGGAGAGAAGACAGAGGAGCTAATTCCAAAATATGACACATAGACTTCTAGAAAAGGAGTTTATTGTATGTTGATCAGAAGAGGTAAACTGATACCAATAGTGCCATCTCACAGGGGAGATTTCAGATCTTAGCACAGTGGTGAAAAGTATAGGATTTAGGACAGGACAGATCTGCATTCAAGTTTGACAATACAGCTTCCTGGGTCAGTGGTCTTAAGTCATTTTATGCTTCCCTTCCTAGCCTTAGCATCTCCCTCTACACAATGAGATTGAATATGGCCAGTATCATAGGGTCCTCTTCAGGAATAACTCATGTACGGCATTAGTAGTTCAGTTGGCCAGGCCTGGGACTCTGTGTCCTGGTGTCTTTTCACTACTCATGTTAACTTGTCCTATTTCTACTCACTTTACAAGAAAAGTTCTGTGTGGTAGGTTAGATTAACACTAAGAAATATTCACACCCTCCCCTCCCACAATCCCATAGGAAGAATAGAATCCCCTGCTCCCCGAAACTTGGCTGGGTGAGCTGTTTTGACCAATGATACACCAGCATCCATGATGCATTGCTTCTTGATAAGTGTCTTCCTACTTGAACTTGCACTCTGGAACTCCTGCCATTGCCACAAGAAGAATATGCCCAGAATAGACAATTAACCCAGGATGAAGATGAAAATCATGGAGAGTGAAGATGTACCACCCGAGCCAAGGCTGCCCTAGCTCACCCCAGCCTGCGGCAGATGCATCAGTGACCCCACCTGAGACCCACATAGTCAAGCAGCACACTTGCAAGATAAATTCATGCTTTTTGTATGCCCCTGAAATTTCATAGCTGTTTTATGTGCAACAACATTATTGTGATAAAGGAGCTTAGAGAAATTCTCTCCAAAATATGACTCCTTACAAATAAACAGGTGTTGAAAGGGTCTTTCTCTCTACGTGCATAAAAATAGACCAGATGGACCCATTAAAAACAAAAATTGCCTTTTCTTCTCCTCTCTGTTATCTCAGTGTATTGCAGGAAAGATCAAAAATTCAACCAGACTTAGCTCAACCCATTTTAAAGATAATACCGGGCCCTTGGTTAATTTCACTTGCAAAGAGAATCTTTTACAAGTCAATCTGTTTTCCCCCATTCATTCATTCTCCCAAGTAGCTTCATCCTCTCCAGTAACCATTTATTGCCTCTAAACAGAATTATCCATATTCCTTATCTCTCTCTTCCTCTAAAATGAGGATATGTAACCTTCTGAACTTCACTGAATTGTTGAGTCATCACTCCATCATTTTCCCCATGTGCACAACAAAAAAATTGTAATCTCTTTCTCTTATTAATCTACCTTATTGTGAGTTGATCTTTCAGCAGACCTTCCTGGGTTAAGGGGAAGTTTTCCCTTCCCTCTTACAGTGATCATAGTTACCCGAAATACCAGGAAAGTAAGATGTAAATGATTGGCATGGTTAATGCTTCCCTCCTCTGAAAGACATGGGAAGCCAATGCTTTTATGTGTTTATAAATATTTATATATCACATGCCCAACTGTAGTTAATCTTCCACTGTACAGGGGACTATGCTCTGAAGAAGTCTACTGAAAGCCGCATACTAGAGTCCCAATTCCCCCATCTTGAAGTTATTGCACACAAAGCACACATGACATACTGCATGTGCAGGGCGTCTGTTGCATTCCTCTTTTTAAATTTTGCACATCTCTCTGCTTTGTGGACTCCAGACATCGCTTTGTTTTCTTGAGCACCCTGGAAAATCCCTGTAATGTTGGATGATAAGGCAGAATTTTACGGAGCAGAAAGATCTTCCCTTCCCCTTCCAGTACAAACTCCTAAACTCTGCTCCCTTGCTTTTTTCCTCTTTCCTGAACAATTCCAGAGGAATTCTGTGCTACATGACCCTCTGGATAGTGTAGAAGACAAAGAAAACTAATAACCTCTTTTGGGTGCTTAGCTGTGCTCCTTCAGAAGGAGGATGTGTCGGGCACTGCTGGAGGCCCTGGCTCCTGTGCTCCGAAGGCTGGGGCTGCCACTGCACAGAAGAGGGTGCTCTTGTGTAAAGCTGCGGCTGCTTCCTGGGAGGAGGAGTTTCCTCATTCCTCGCTGACTGGATGATTCATTGCTTATGATATTTGGTAAATGTAGTCTGCGTTAGTGCACACATACTCTGTAACAACAGATAAAAACCCCAAACAGCAAAAATGTCAGGAAATGCATTCGTGTGGAGGCTGCACATCCATCACCCTCTGCTGTCCTGATAGGACACAGCCAACTTTTCTCAGCCTCCTTCCCTTTTATCCTATCTGCCAGGGCCCTCTAAATGAGAGTTATCAAGGAAAAAGGACAAAAATAGTGCTATACTTTTTAGAGTTTTCAAATTGCTTTCACTATTTGGAAAATAACTATGTGTCCATTAACTGCTTTGTCACACAAATATTTATTGAGGGCTAGTTATTCAGCTTTTCAATGCTTTTAGGGAAAGAATTCAAGCTCCTTTCATACCAATCAGGCCCAAATGACCTGATTCTGGCTTCCTTCTCTGATCTAATCTCATGCCTTCTTTCTGCCTCTTTTCAGCCTCAGGCTTTTGCTTTCATATTCCATTTTACTAGAATTATTTTTTTCTGGTTCTTTTCTTTTTTCACTCTCCAGCACTGAACACAAGTGTCACATTCAGAGAGTGAATTTTCCAAAGCCAGTATATTAGTCAAGGTTCTCTAGAGAAACAACTAATAAGAAATATAGATACAGATATGGATAGAGACATGCTTATGGAGGCTAAGACATCCCAAGGTTTGCACTGGCAAGCTGGAGACCCAGGATAGCCGATGGTGTAATTCTAGTCCAAGTTCAAGTTTAAAAGCATTGGAGACTGATTTCCCAGCTGAAGGCAGGCAGAGAAAGTGAATGCTCCCTGACTCAGCTCTTTTGTTCTATTCATGCCTTCTGTGGTTGGGTTGAGGCTTTACTCAGTCTACTGATTCAAAAGTTGTTCTCATTCATATGCACCCTCACAGACACATCAGAATAATGCCTAGCCGAATATCTGGGCACCATGTGGCCCAGTCAAATTAACATATAAAATTGACCAGCCTGCATCTCAATTATGCTTCTCCAATTGCTACCTTCTACTCCTGTTTATCTTCTCCTCAGTATTTATCACAATTCATACATATCTTGTTTACTTATCTGTCACATGTTTACTGCCTGTTTCTACTAGGATGTGAGTTTCTGAAGATCAGGACAGTCTGTTGTGTTTATTTCTCTGTCCTCTGAGCTTAGGAGAGCATGAGGCTCCCCGGAAATGCTCTATATGTACTTTTGAATGAAGTAAGTGCAAATAAAAAATTGTAGAATGAAAAAATATTGAAAGACAACATTAACAGAATGTGATGAAACACTAGAAAGGTAAAAGCCTAATTCTTTCTGAAGGAGTCAGGAAAGTCTTTAAAAGAAGAAGAAGAAATTTGAGCTGATGAGGGATCACCTGGACAGTAAAGAGGGGCTCAGGTGGAAAGCAGGACTTATAGCACAGAGCAGACAGTGTGTGCCAAGCAGGGACCAGAAAGGATCAGCGTATTCCAGAAATGGCAAAAAAGAGTCAGGTTTTGCAGGGTGGAAGGCAACTGAGCAGGGTCTTGGATCCAGCAGCAGAAGCAGCTCTTGACTTGGCCAAATTTGGAGGTCAGCAGAGAGTCTGGAGGCTTCAAAGAAGTAAAATTAACTCTGGAAATAAAGTAGATAAAGATCAGAATGGGAGAGCCTGGGGGCTATTCAGGGGACCACTCAGGAAGCAGTTTTAGTCACTTGGGAGAGAACAGATGAAGCACTTTTCACTATCTTTTCACTATCAGAAACACAAGCAGAGCTGACTTTCCCCCAGGACAGGCTCTGGCAGGAGTTGGTTGTGGGAGTGGGTAAAGATGGCTTTGGGGACAGACTGAGAAGAACCAGGGTCTTCATTCAGCATGAGACAGCCTCTGGAAGCAAGAAATAATTTGATATTACAATGGGGAGGCAGACACAGCAACAGCTAGATCAAGAAGAGATTCTGCCATACAAACAAAATGAGATGGACAGAGCACACCAGATGGAAGGGCCAGGTCTGCACAGTTGGCTGAAGATAGAGGGGTCCTTTGTGAGTAATTGATAAAGCTGGAAGGGAGCGGTTGCAGGTGCCAAGCAGATTCAAGCAAAATAAAAAAGGAGGGGGTAAATTTCAGGATACATCTTCAGTAGAATTCTATAACCTGGTGACTAATCAGATATGGGATGAGAAGGGTGAATAAATAAGAAAGTTAAGAATGACCTCCTTGGAATTTGGGAGGAGGGGCTATAGGAATAACAGATCTGGAGGAAGTATCTGAGGACTGTATCCTCTAAGCTGAATTGTTTAATCTGCCGCTTTATCCTCACACCTGTGGGCAACCTCTCAATATTCACTAGGTAAGACCTTTCAGCAAAAAGCTCTACAGGGAGCAGATACACAGATCAGATCAGAAAACAGATCAATTTTTCACATTCTAAAATAACTTCCCTCTTTAGAAGAGACACTGGAGAATTTCCCCTCATCCTGATAATTGCCGTCACCTTTTTCTTCATCTGAAGCAGCAGTAGCTCATATTTACTGGGCACTTAATTGTAATATTAATAATAACCACCATTTACAAAGCACTTCCTATTTCCCAGGATTCTTGTAGGGCACGTACACGTGTTAACTCAATTACACCTCATGCACACCCAAGTGAAGGAAGCACATTATTATTCACTTGTTACAGAGGAAAGAACTGTGGGTGGCGAGGGAATGACCTGCCAAGGTAGGTAAAGAAGTCAGACTCAGTGTTTCTTTATGTGTATTAGCGTCTCTAGTCTTCCTACCACACTGGGAGAGTCATGATTATTCTCTTTTTACAGGAAAAAGGAGCACAGGATCTGAGGAAGAGGTTATGTCAAATTCACCAAATGAGCCCCCCCAATAAGTGTTGGACCTGACACATGGGTCATTATGAAACTGTTGAGATTCATAAAAATAAAAAACAATGAAAGATCCACATGCACAGAAACAAATGAAGCCCTCCCAGCAACACCAGTAAGCCGAGTAAGCTGAAACTTGAATGGATGGATCAGAAAGGACACTGTCACCTATGTTTTTGGATGAGAAATAATGGACCGTAACCCAGTCTGTCTCAAAACTTCCACACTGACACATATATTTGGAACTACCATTTCTAAGCCAGAGCACGGAGAGACAACTGATTCCAGAGTTCTTTTGCCTTTCTATGTTCAAAGGCAGAGACTCAGGGGAAATGATGACATTTTAGAAGTTGCAAAAAATACTTGTAATATACCTGACCCTTGAATAACATAGGTTTGAACTGCGTGGGCCACTTATATGTGAATTTCTTTTGCTTCCGAGGCAGCAAGACCAACCTTCCTCTTCCTCCTCCCTCATGTGATGAGGAGAATGAAGACCTTTATGATGATCCACTCCTACTTAATGAAGAGTAAATATATTTTCTCTTCCTTCTGATTTTTTAATAACATTTTTTCTCTAGCTTACTTTATTGTAAAAATGTAGTATATATCACATCTGACAAACAAATGACAGGTTAATCGACCTTTTGTGTTACCAGTCAACAGTGGCCTGTTAGTGGTTAAATTTGGGGGAGCAAAAAGTTCTATGTGGATTTTCTCACTGCATGGGAATTGGTGCCTCTAACCCTCATGTAGTTTAAGGATCAACTCTCTTTGTCAAACACGCACATGTGAAAGGCTTCACATTACTGTCTCCTGTAAAGGGTTATCGTTCCCAGGTTACAGATGGGGATTTGAGGACAAAGCAATTTGTTCAGGGTCATACAGTAAATGACAGAGTCAAGACTAAGTCTGATTTCTGGGAAGTATTCAAATATGAAACAGTAACACAACCTAGTAGCATGGACCTGGGTTCTGCTTTTCTGAAACAAATAATAGTTGTAAACATACCTGACCCTTGAATAACAAAGGTTTGAACTACGTTAGGTTGGCTATTAAATATCACTTTTATTTTTATTCTTAGATTTTATCTGAGGGCAGAGTTCAAAAACAATTTTCCATCCTGTCACCCTCCACATGTCTCAGCTCCCATTCTGCCTAAAATCAGAGCCTTTCTTCTAACACCTTTTGTCAAATCTGCAGACCCAAAGATACCAGCCCCTAAACACTGATGGGCAGAGAACAGTCTCCTCCTTTTCCTTTTCCGTACATACCTAAGAATCTTCATGTGAATGATCCCAGGTTAGCAGACATTCCCCCACACCATCAGGAATGATTGTTTCTGGGAATTATATTTATTGTCCAGGCACACACATTGAGAGGAGAATAGCTTCCTAAGGGTGTGGCCCACAGCACCCTTTCTTTATGTGCAGACTGTATATGTAGTCTTGCCTGCATGCTCAAGTTCCATACATGTACAAATACTGTGGGACTCTCCAGTGAATGGTAAACCATTCTCTGGTTCCTGGACCTTTGCCCACCCCACTCCACCAGGAATATTCCTTTCAGTGCTACTGCCTGACCAATGGACCAGGGCAGAGCGGTTGATGTGTAGGAAATAACTTTTTAAGCTCAGGCCCACAAAACTGATTTAAGAATAAAATTTTTCTCCACTTACTCTCCACTTACTCTGCGTCAGCTCCTTCCCTTGTGCAAGCTCAATGAATTTGGACTTGAGAAATCTGAATATTGGGCAGCAGACTGGAGCCTTAGGAAATGGGATGTAGCTGTCACTCGCTTCCTGGTGGATTTTGCTGTGAAGTGTGTGCCTCTTAACTCACTGTGGAGGAAGCAAAGGAGAGTGCAGCTGCCACCCTTCTGGAGTCTACACTGCTGTTATTCAGTTTAGAATAGCAAGGGAATAACCTACTTGATTCATGCTGAGTCTCAATTTATATGTACCTGGGTCTTATTATAATTTATAAAGGTGACTGAGTATGACATGGAGAGGCCAATGTCATTGAAATATTACTTACAGTTCCTGAGAGAAGGGAGCTCACCATACCATGCAGGGCCATGTGGAGAAGCACCAGGTTTCCTTAGGAGAAGCAGGGTGGGGAGAGACATAAGCCATAGCCTTTATTGGGGTTTCCATGGCAATGGCAAGGCAGGGCAAGGCCAACAACTTACAGTTGGCTAGCTTGAGTAATTCCAGCAAGCTTGGGGGATAGGGACTCTCCCTAGTTGTTTGGTAACTGTTCCTACCTGGGTTGCTTTCTGGCAGGGAAAATACTGGCTTGGTGCTCTGTGAGTAAGATAACGGGGGGGGGGAGGGCATGGATTTAGGATTGGTTAGAGAGTTTGGAATATGATTTTTGTGCATCTGTGAAAGCTAGATCACAGGGGAGTTATAAATATATTTGGCCATTAGCTTGGCCCTGTGATTAATGAAAGTCAAATGGACAAATAGAGAATCTAAGAAAAAACAGATCATCATAGCAGGACACTAAGAGCATGAGAACAGAAAACCCTACAACATACTTAGCCCATTCCTTCTCATACCATCTCTGTCCTCCCCTCTCTACCACAGGGCAGCAGGTGGATGGATAAATCTACGTGAGCTGAGTACTCACTGCTCATCGTGTGGGGAATTGGAAACCAGAGATAATCTTTTTGTCATCACTCATAGAAGTTATGATCTAATTTGGAAAAGGGATGGATAAGCAGATTTTTAATGTTAGTCTTCAAAATGGCAATGATTACAAAAGTGCGCAGGACAAGATAGGCTACTTATTTGGAAAACAGAATTTAAGGTTGAATCCAGAGAGGCCAGTACCTATATTCTCGATTATTTTATTAGTAGGATGCCAAAGATATCCATTATGATTGTTTAAAAGGGCTAGAGCCAATCTGTCTAGGCCACATGTCTGCAGAGAATCTGAATATCTACAGTAAGACAAAATTCCATGAGATGACTCTTGTAGCAAACTACCTTTTTTTAAAAAAAATGCAAGTGAATAAATAAAGGTTTCATAGAGGAAGAATGCGTTCGGGGATGGTTTTGTATGCTATTTTTTGAAAGGAAGAAAATAGCTGAACATATGAACAGAGTAATGACATAAAAAGAATACATTTATATTCCTTTACCTTTTTTTCCTTTTTTCGTTTTACTACCACTAGAAAAATAAAGGTGCCTGGAGAGGTAGCCCCTCCACCCATCCATTATATTTAACAGTCACCTTGCATCATTTCTTATCTGTCACTGTAGAGAATTTTCAAACTTTTAAGTAAAAATATATGTTCCTCAAGAACAAATGTTAGTACAAACAGTAAATGAATCAGGAGGTAAGGATTAAGCACATTACATAGGATGAAGGGGTTCAAAAAGTAGATTGGCATGAGAGAGAAATGGCAAAAGTTTTACTTTCAATTTTGGATTTTTAACCATGAACATATATTACTTTATGAGAAAGGGAGAGAGAGACGATAGAATTTGCAGCTGGAGTTAGAGCTGGTGAAATGGGTCCTGCTAATAGAGCAGGCAACAAGACGATGATGGCTGAATGGTTCTAAGTGCTCCTGTACAGACGCAGTATGTGGCTGGAGCTCAAGGTGAGGATTTAACTTCTATGCCCATGTTTTGTCAGCTGCAAACTGTAAACATAAACAGCCAGTCTTCATTCCATAGTTTATTTCAAGCTGCATGACAAAATAATTCTGAGAATGTTACGTATGACAATTACAGGAAAATGATTAATATAGAAACGTGTCAAATTAAAATAACAATGTGAAGTTTAGCTTGATGAAATGCATTTTAACTTCTTATCTGCATGTCACCATGGCAAAATCATATTCTAAAAGCGCTGTAAAATCAAATGAATCTGTCATAGCCACCTCTGAAGCCAGACTTTATGGATGACAATGCAATGATGTTTGTCTCTCAACTGGAGAGCACGATTCCTACAACTCGTGAATTGAATTGCAACACATCACACTTTCTCCTCTGAAGGGGCTTGCCTAGCATTGCTCAGAGGTTTAGGAAACAGGACTTTAGCTAAGTTTTGGACAGAATGTAGAGTTACAGGATTTCAAAGTCTGCTAATAACTCTGTTATCCAGCCCAATCCAACCCTGGCTTGGCCCAGAATGAAGGGGAGTCTTTGAAGAAGGGAGTTGAAATCTGTACCAATATAAAAGCACAAGGGATAAAGTAGTAAGGTCTCCCTTCCTCTGCAGGCCTACCCAGATAAGGCTATTCAGCATAAATTTACAGTCTTACTTGAAAAACCAGCCAATTTGTACTGTCATGCTCTACCATTAGGAGAAATTTGGAGTGCTGACATAGTTTCTTGCACTACCAATCAATTCCCTACCACTCTCTTTACCCAGGGTTTCTTTTCACTCCTTGATTGCCCACCTTGTGGCTGCTGCTTCTCTGAGCCTTCTCTGTCTGTCTTATTCTGCCTGCAACAGAAATCTCTTTTTCTTTTCTGTCTTACTTGAATTTTTAAGAAGGAAGCTTCTTGCTTGAATGCATCACTTTACTGGATAGACTCCACAATGGAAAGCGCTTTAGCTCTAATCCTACTGCAGGGGTCAAGCCAGGTTACAGATGGAAATAAGCCCTTTCTAGGGGTGGGTAGGATAAATCCCTCTCAGCCAGAGACGGAAGAGGTGGCAAGCATCCTGAGCTTCCTGAAAGGGAGAGCTGCAACTGCAGCAGACACCCTGGGAGTACTTGTATCCTCATGACAACATTCCTCATGACAACATTGCAATGGTCAAGCTTGATATGGACAGTTTTCATGATGGAGAATTGGGCCTGAAGACAGCAATGGAGAGGCCCTTTCTGATTCTCCAGCCTGCCAGGGATCCAACCTGTCTTCCTCTACCTTCCACCCATTATTTAGTATGTCTACACCTTCATGATATAGAGAATGATCGATTCAACTTCTATCTGATAGGTGCTCATATCATATTTTTATACTTGACAAATCCAAAATACATATATAAATATTTTGAGTTATCTAGATAAGTATCATCTGACCTGCTAGGTTATTAAGTGGTGGCCTCCATCTTCACAGGACAAAATAACACGTGTAATGTCAGACTCAAGAGCAAAAGTTTTCAGGCCAGCTTGAGTCTGGGTTTCAATTTCCACTTATTGGCTTGTGTGATTTTATCCAAAGGCTCTGAAGTTCTGTTTAATAATCTATAAAGTGAGATAAAAATATCAACCTGCTAGGGCTCCTGTAAGGATTAGTGTAGTGCCTACTTGGGCAGTGAGGGGCAAGAAGTACCTATCTCCTACTTGGAAGTCTGAGACAAGAGAATTGCTTAAGCCCAAGAATTTGAAGTCACTCTGAGATGTGATGCCATGGCACTCTACCAAGGGTGACATAATGAGACTCTATCTAAAAAAAAAAAAGAAAGAAAAGTACCTATCTCTAGTGGAGATGGTGGGTACCATTTCATCAACCTCTCTGTTTCTCTCTAAAATGCTGTGGACAAATGGATAGTCTCTTGTCTCTGGAAATTTGAGGAAAGTAGATAGGTCTTCCTTGAGTTACAACAGGAAGAAAAAGCAATAGTTCTCACTGCTTTCTTCCTCACTACCTCTCCCACCCTAGCCTCCAACCCAGTTCTTTATTTGACTACTCCTGTAACCTCCTCCCATGCATCAGCTTCTGTGGGATAGAACCTCTTAGATGGGCTGTTGCCTTTTCTAGATTCCATAATGCCCTGAGCACATCTTCATCATAACCTTGCTGAACTATCTATAAATTGTTTATATAAAAAGCTTTGGGTAAAGATTTTTATTTACTCATCTTTATATCCCTATGAACATTCTGGGACTCAAAAAGTTTTCATTTGTGGACAAATAAATGAATGTCCCAACCATTTTTATTCAATAAATTATCTTTCTGAAACAAAAACAATTTTCTATCTTGTTTCTTATGCACGGGGCTAGAACCGTAAGTTTTCTTTTACCTGTTAATTAATGGATACCAGTCCTTTAAAAACTAATCTGTTATATCTGCATTTAAAAAAATAAATTCATCTCCAGAGATATATTTCTGACTTTGAATATTGGCTATTTAACAATTCCAGGCTCCTTCCATCCTGAATGATTTTCAGCATCTCTATGCAATTTCTGAATGCAGTGTCCTGGGAAGCCCATTCACACACTTGACATAAAAGACATTGTGTTTGTTTATACCACTGGCTCAGTGAACAAGGATGAGAAATTGAGTTATTTATTCCATGACTCAGGTCTTGATTACTAAATTGGAATTTGCTTCTGTACCTGCAGGAAGTGGAAGAAAGAAATCAAATAGATTAAATGAGATTGTTGTGTGTCTCCTTGTGCCTCTGCTGGGAGCATGATGCCGGGTATAATTAAGTCCCAGAAAAAGAAAAATACTAGCCATGAAATTAAATAATACAGACTTATCACCCATAGGAAGTGGGTGCATTTGGAGCTCACTAAAATGTTCTGTGTTAACAAATCGTACTTTTTTCCAATATAGACATTTCCAGCCACAAATGTCCAACCGCTCTTGGAGTTACTCAGCCCTGTGATGATGTGGAAGGGGATCTACAGAATGCTGTAACATGGACTGTAAAAAAGTTGCATCTTCCAGGAGAATGCTGCCAGAAACAATATATGCTCTGGGAATTTGATTGATTGGCAACAAATATGCACATCACCTTGCTAAATCCTGTCACTTCTATTTGAGGGGTGCCTGAAGTATGTAGGAAAGGGGGCAATCAATTCTCCCCCCTGTCTACCTGTCTTAAGTGCATCCTGTCTACTATGTAAGAAATGCCTAGCAACTCCAAAGCCATTATTAGCATGTATGCGATGATATTTGATGACCATTTATTAATTGTCAATAATTGGATGGTGAAGCTTTTGTTTGTGTGATTACCTAGACAGGACTGCAGAAACCTCAAAGCAAAATGTATCTTATATGCAGGGTATCTTCTACTTATATCTTAGGAAAGTTTCACGAAGATTGCCTAATTCTGTAATGCATTTCCTTTTGGTATAACAACTCTCATTAGTAGTCTTTCCCTAACCATCCAGTTTTTATCCATTTTTTTTAAAAGAAAGATTGTTTACAGCACTGATTATATACATGCCATGTGTTGTATCTCCGATGTATCATTTGGAATTCTATAACTGTAAATGATCCCTTCTCATGGAATCTGTATGTATACATACATATTTCTTTGTGTCAGAAGGGTAAAAGCAAGTAGGTTCATTTATTCATTTTTTTTTTTTAAATACAAATGTTTGTTGAACATCAGCTATGAGGCAAGCAAGGTATAGTGACCCTTATTTCCTAAATTGTAAACCAATCTCAAGGCCACTCTTTTTTCTGGCTAGCAGGATGCTTCCTTCTCCTTGGTGTATTACCTTGTCCCTGTTACTTTTTTGTATTATTCAGAGAAGGAAATATGGGCTTCAAGCACAAGTGGAGTCCTCTTATTTCCTGCCCTGGGCAGGAAGGCAGAAGGGGGAGGTCAGGTGCATCACTGTCCTCTGCAGTCATTTGCCTCTGTCTACAGACATGGGCTGCAGAGCAGCACTCCTGGGTGTCATCCTCTACAAATGGCCCCAGGTCAACTTCACATCCTGTCAACCAGCTGTCCTTGCAGAGCCTGTCCCAGCCTCATCACATTTGTGCTTTGAGAGACAATGATGTATTTCTCATTTTCTTTCAGGCAGGTTTAGAAAGATCTCATTTTCTTCTCCTTTAACTTCAACCCCCAAAAATACAAACCAAAACTTTGTCAATCAAAAACAGCCCATGACTGCATCTTTGCTCACACGCCAATCAAAACAGTATGCTTTCCAATCTAATCCAATTGATTTAAAATTGTTTTTAGACTTTCTCTTGAATTTTTATTTTCAACTACAAAACTCATTTCTGCTATGTTGGTTGTTGTAACAAATTAAATAATATAACAAAAACAAAGACATTATGTTAAATATTTAATTTACTCTTCCACCCTTACCCGTATGAATCTAATACCAATATGCACATATATCTACAATCTACATATGTACACATTTTCCTTAAAAATATCTGAGCCACAAACTTTTACTAAAAGAAATAACATTGTATAAAATTTCTGAATTTCTATTTAATGTAAATAAGAATAAGGGAGTTAGGAAATCAAAAATACATTAAACACCTAATATGGTCCAAAGAAAGTCGGTGCTCACATTATTTAATTCTTTTTTTTTTTTTTTTTTTGAGATAGAGTCTCATTATTTCACCCTTGGTAGAGTGCTGTGACATCACAGCAACCTCAAACTCTTAGGCGTAAGCGATTTTCTTGCCTCAGACTCAAGTAGCTGGGACTACAGATGCCCACCACAACACCTGGATATTTTTAGAGATGAAGTCTCTCTCTGGCTCAAGCTGGTCTCAAACTTATGAGCTCAGGTGATCCACCTACCTTGGCCTCTCAGAAAACTAGGATTACAGGAGTGAGCAACCGCACCTTGCTTATTTATTTAATTCTTAAAATCACCCTATGAAGTAGATGCTATTGACTTCAATTTACAGATGAAGACACAGTAGCTAAGGGAAAAATGAAAAACTTACCCCAAATCAAGCAATTAATAAGTGATAGAGCTGGAATTTGACATCCTTTCTTTCCAACTTCAGCTCTTTTCTTTGCTCCATGTTCACTCTCTCAAAGACACAGTGCCAGTTACTATGGAAAATAAAAGAATGAATAAATAATGTGCTGGACATTATCCTTTTGACATCATTGTTAACTGAGGGAAGTTCCTTGTCATGTTGACTAGTATGTGTGGCATTTAATGGATGAAAGTCAGGAAAAGTTAAGTGTTTCAGCAAGCCCAGCAGAATCCCACAGAGCAAAGAATTGCCTGGCCCAATGCTAATAGAACCCCTTTGAGAAACATTACACTAAGACTTGCAATTGAAAATAAAGGATAGAAATGTAAATAACTGCAAATAATTGCACTGTGAAAAAAGTAAGTGATAAATAAAAACATTGTAAAAATCCAAAGAAAGGAGAGGCTGCACTCCTGCTTTCCTAAGCTAATTGAGGCTTTGTCATCTTGGCCTTGTGGCTTCCCAGGAGACTGGCTGTTGACATGGACTGTTAGAAGAGGAAGGAGTAAGAGGATCATGTGAACCCATAGGAAGAGGATGCATGAACCCATAGCACTGCCACTCACACACCATTGGCCAGAGCTCAGCTTCATTGCTGTGTCTAACCTTGAGGCTGGCTGGGAAGTGAATCCCAGCTGTGTTCCCAGGAGGAAACAGATTTAATAAAGATCTAGCCAGACTCTCACAGAGGTATCAAAAAGCATTAAAGAAAACCAGTGTTATTTTTCTCTCCAAATTTTGCTTCAAATCCTATATCCTGCAAATAACGTCAACATCCACTCAATTTTCCAATCCCAAAACAGGGAGTTCTGTTGTCTTGAATGCCACATTATATCAGTAGCTAAGTCCATTGGGTTACTGATTCATTTAGCAAACTTTTGCTGACCATCAACCATTTTGCTCAGAGAAAAATGACAAAAAGGACACAATCCCTGCTCTTGAGAAACACAGAGTGAGGTGTAAAAAAAAAAAAAAAGACTCATCAGTCAATGAGAAAACAACTGATAAATGTAGCAGAAAAAAAAAAAAAAAGAAAAACAGTTAATCCTTGAACAATACAGGGGTTAAGGGAACCAACCTTTGGGTAGTCAAAAATTCAAACATAACTCTTAACTCCCCCAAAACTTAACTACCAATCGGCTGCTATTGACTGGAAGTCTTATGAATAAAATGGACAGTCACTTAACAGATATTTTTTATGTTTTATGTACTATATACCATATTCTTATAAAAAGTAAGCTAGAGAAAAGAAAATGTCATTAAAATAATAAGGAATGGAAAATATGTTTACTATTTATTAAGTGGAAATGGATCATCATAAAGGTCTTCAAAGTCATTGTCTTAAGATTGAGTCGGCTGAGGAGGAGGAGGAAGAGGAAGGGAGGCCTTGCTGTCCCAGGGTGTCTCAGGGTGGAAGAGGTGAAGGAGGTGGCGGAGCAGACAAGAGAGACAGGCTAACTTGGTATAACTTTATGGAAATGCATCAGAGTTCCTGTCTGTTTTTTTTTTTATTTCAATAAAAACATTTGAATGGATTAAAAAATCTGTGGTATATTCATACTATGGGGTACTACTGAGCCATGAAAAAAATGGTGATCTATTATTTTTTTGGACAATATAGAGGGAGCTGGAAACCATTCTTCTAAGTAAAACATCACAAGAATGGATAACACAAACACATGTACTCAATACCAAATTGGAACTAACAGATCAACGTTTAAGTGCACATATGGAAGGGAATCTCAACAAAAACCAAGCTTTGGGGAGATGGGGAGAGAGGAGAGGCATGGGTGAGTTCAGACCTATGAGATACAGTGCACACTCTCTGGGTGAGGGGCACACTTAACATGTATAACTTTGACTCAATCTGTTCAAAAAGAAAGGAAAAAAATTTTCTATATGAAACCAATCCATCTACCGTTTGGTTTAGTTTCAGTCACCCTATCATAGAAAGGCCCACATCATCAAAGAGGTCAAAAGCACCTTGGATAATCATAGCCCTTATGCCAGGTTGTCTAAAGTCAATTTGACTTTTACATCTTCATCCCAAGCATCTAGCAATGGTTGGAAAACACTCATTTCCATCGAGTCATCTCCTGTTAATTCCCCTGGTCTGATACCTAGTAGGTCTTGAATTTCTCTAAGAGTCATGTCTTAAAACCCCTCACTCCTCACCTTTTCTTCTTATACACAAAATTGTTTTCATGGTTTCCTTAATTGGCTTTGTTGTAAAGCCTAAAAAGTTCATGCACGACATCTGGACACGGTTTTCTCCAGCAGGAATTTATTTGTGTGGAATTCATTGTTTTCACAGCTTTTCCTATAGCAATGGTGGCATCTTCAATGATAGAATCTTTCCAGACTTTCATGATATTCTCTCTGTTGGGGTTCTTTTTCCCAGCATGGAGACCTCTTTCTTTAGAGTACTGTGTTTAGTGAGCCTTAAATATCCTTATTACCTTCTGGATTTAGAGACACTGTGTTTGGGGCACTTTATTTAGACCACTTTATGCCTTTGATGTTGAACTCACAGGGTTCTGGGTTTGCTACTGGCAGTGCCCACTATCAAAAGATGTTTAAAGGTCAATCTCTTATTGGAAAGGTAATTTTTACTTCAGAGAGTGATCAAAAAGAGGGTGGGGTGTCATACAGGTCTTGTTGTACAGCCAAAAAACTGCCATCTGGTATTTATATTTTCCCTTCAAGGTTGAGTGTTAGCAGCCTTATAGACAAAGGCAGTCTTGACAGTAAACCTGTGGCATTTGTACAGAACATTAGGGTTTGCTTATCTCTTTCTTTCTTAAATCCTGGTGCTCATTTGCTTTCCTGACTAATAATATGGTTTTCATGGCTTTTTTCTTCCAGAATAGGACACTTTTCTCTGCATTAAATACCTGTTCAGACAAATATCTTTTTCCCCAGTGATCTTTTTTTTTATGGTGTATGGGAACTTATCTGTATATGCCTCCACATTTTATTAGAATGTACTTATTTTGTTCTCTTGGTATTTTTTAAGCCACACTTCTTCGAAATGATCAAACCATCCTGTGCTGGCATTACATTCTCCAGCATTAGATCCTTCACCTTCCTTTTTCTTTAAGTCATCACATACTGACTTTATTTTTTTCTCAAATCATATTAGTGTCTATAGGTGTGGCCTCTCTGATAACAATCCTTTACCCTCAAAAAAGCTGCATTTTCAATATAACATGGACAGTAATTTCACAGAAAGTACAGGGTTTTTGTTTTTGTTGGCATAGCTGCCCCAACATCTTCACAATTTTTCTTCCCTCTCTTTCTCCTGCTTTTTTTTTTTTTTAACCATGATCCTGACCCTGGATTCATTTATCTTAAAAAGTCAGAGTACTATAGCTGCAGACTTCAACTGACAGTCCATATCAAGACTTTTAACCTTTTCTCGTGATGTCATAACTTTTCTTGCTTCTTTAAATCACTTCCAGCATCACTAGTGGCTCTTGTGTGGTTCCCATGATGTTATTCCAGGCTTAAGTTATCGTAATAAACATGATGAAAAATATTCAAGAACTGCAAATGATCACTTATTACTATGAAATACAATTTACTGGAGAAAACTGCTCACATGAAGATGATTAGTATAACATAGTAATTTTAGTGAATATTCATAGTACTTGAGCTCATGGCAATAGCAATGGGAGGTGGCTATAAATTATTACAGTTTAATGTACGTACTACTGTTCATTTTAGGCAGCTATGATTTAATATGGCATCTTTATCCTTTTTTTACATTTCTTTGCAAATGATGCTGTGTATAATCTGTGTATAAATTTTGATACATTTTAACTTTTTAAAACAGATTTGTGCATATTTTATAGTAGTAAAATGAATAATAAAGTAGACTAGTATCTACATGTATTTTATGCATTTATGATATACCTAATTTTTTCTTATTTTTTTGATATTTATAGGCTACAGGGTTTATTTGCAAGTTTTTCAAATTGATGTAAATATTTAAAATTTTTTCCAGAACATTTATTGAAAGATATTCACATATGAATGGACTTGGACTCACACAATTCAAACCCACATTGTTCAAGGGCCAGGTTCAGTCAAGGTGATCTTTTCAAAATGTAAACAGATCATGTTACTCTCCTGCTTCCAAGTGTCCATTAGTTTTCCCATTGTTCTGTGAGGAAAAATTAGGAAAGAATTTAAAATGGCAAAAGCCATTAGTGTTTCCAATGGAATATTAGATGTCTCTAGTTGACACTTCGGGATTATCTCATTCTATAGGGTTTAGGCTTATTTCACTACTTACAAATTGTAGAGAGTACATAGGAATATGAGTGGCTCTTGTTTTGCAGATTATGTGAAGGATTTTCCTGGTCAAAATGTGGTTGATTTCTAACCTGTGGAAGATTTCTCTGAGCACTGAGTTGTATTACCTTATAGTTATTAATAGTTTTACTTCTATTAGAAAATTCATTTCAGAGTTCCTGATTGTGTGTGTATCTTCAGATTCAGAATGTGTGCGTGTGCATGTGTGTGCGTGCACATGTATTCTTCAGTTTCTATTTGAGCCAATTGAACACCATACTGGTTTCCTTAGTCACTAATGAACTAAATGAAATTAGTGATCTATGTTCATTTCATCTTTAGAGGAGAGTCAGTATTTTAACTACTGGAAATTATATTGAATAGCATTTAGAATAAAATCTGGACTTCCCATCCTTCCTTCAGTTCTCATGACTTACGACCCCATAAAATATGCACTTAATTGACCTCATATATAGATACATGTAAGTGGATTTCTTAGGGGATTTGGCTCATGTGATATGGGGGCTGAGAAGTCCTGGGACAGGCCATCTGCAAGCTGGAGAACCAGGGATGTCTGTAGCATGGCTCAGTCCAAGTCTGAACGCCTGGGAAACAAGGAAGTCAAAGTTGTAGCTCTCAGTTTAAAGCCAAAGACCTGAGAACCTAAGAGGCTGCTGGTGGAAGTCCCAGAGGCTGAGAGCCAAAGATCCTGGAGTTCTGATGTCCAAGGGCAGGAGAAGATGGGTGTCCTGCTTTCAGGAGAAAGAATGAGCAAATTTAGCTTTTTTCTGAACTATCCTATCTGACTTGCTGACCCTTGGGGTGATGCTGCCCATATGGGGTGAGGGTAGATCTTCTTTACTTAAACCACGGCTTCAAAAACCAATCTCTTCCGGAAACATTCTGACTGACATACTGTAATAAATGCTAGCTAGGTATATCCCTTATTCCAGTCAAGTTAATGCAAAATTAATCATTACACATGTCTTAGGAGGCTCCTAAAAATAAGCATTCCTGTGACCCCAGGAGAAGCTGGCCTAGTAAATCTGGGATTGTTATTTCTGGTAAGCTGAACAGGTGATCGGTGGGAGTCTGCGCCAACATTTGGCAAATAAACCAAAATGAGATCAGAATCTTTGTGAAAATAAAACTTATGACATCCCTCTCTTGTTTTCTAAATCTTCATTCCTCTTCACAGCAAGTTCCATATCTTTAGATTAGTGTACAAAGTTAACTGCATTCTTGCCTCCATCTCTCTCCCACCCTGTGCTCTGTCCCCGCCGGCCTCCTACCACGTGGGCCTTTCTTACCAACACTGCTGTCTCCTTTCATGACGCTGCATCTACTACTCTCCACTCTGCTCAAGGACACACTTCCCTCTCTGAATGATATAAACCTCCATTTTTCTCTCTGGACAACATTCACCTTGTGCTGGAACTTCATTCCTTTACATTTTCAGAGTGTTGTTTTTACTTTTTTTTTGTAATCTCTCTGTAATAGTTTTACCTGTTGTGTTAAAGTCTAACTTCTCTCATGCAGTAGGCTGTGGGAATCCCTGAGGGCAGGACTCAAATCTTACTTATCCTTGTTTCCTCAGCTCTTGGAAAAACACTTGTCAAGGTTATGTGTTTGATACATTTTGGATAAACAGAAAAGGGATGGGAAAGAGGTTATTTTCATTGAATTTTGAAACATAATTAGACAGTAAGCAAAATAGTATAGAGAAAATGATATTCCTCCGATGATGAGCAGAAAAGCATCAATGAGCCAAAGTCTAAGGGAAGAGGCCTGCAGGCAAGGTGAGTGAGAGCATGAGTCTGGGCCCCGGGGGGCCTTCAGACTGGGCACAACAGCCTGACAGGAACCGCTGGAAACCAGGTTGAGAATGAAGCAAGAAGAGTTCAGATTTCAGACTGCAAGCAACGTCATATCTAAGTAGTTTGATTTTTCTGTCTTGAATATTAGTTCCATTCCTCCACTGAGGAATAAATAAAAGGATCACTTTGTAATTTTAGCCTTGTCAGCAGCAAGTGTTCCATTGCACTGCAAGTCTGATAAGAAACAGCTGAAGAGATGTTAACTGTAAACGCTGGCAAGAGTGAGAACTGTCCTGATGCCTCTTATCAACCCTTTAAGGAGAACGGGCCTGCTGCACACTCAGCCAACCCCCTGCAGCCGGGGAAGGCAGGGAGCAAGGGGGTTAGATCCTCTGATGAAAGAGGGAATCATGAGATTAAACATGGCAAACCCAAGAGGGGGATAAGTAGAACTGATGAATTTGAATCAGATAACACCTGCCTCTTCTACCAATATGTACTTGAATTGATCTGAAAAAAAAAATCATAAGAAATGACTTTGACATGCTCCTGGCACGCTAAAATAAGAGTTGTCATCTCCTGTCTCTTCAGTGCATCCCAGGGTGGAGGTTCTCAGGTGCTCTTCCTCACTGAGGGCCACTCAAGGCACACGCTGGGTCCCAGGTAAACCTCTAAGTGGTTTAGACACATTTGCTTATTTCCCCTGGCAACAATCATGTGGAGTGAAGAAGATGAAGGTGAAGTTCAACTTGAGTAAGTGTCATAAACAGATCACAGATTTAGTTCAGGGATCTGAAAGATGAAGAAGAGAATGTGACTCTGTGGAATTCCAGGTTCCTGGAATAACATGTAGTTCATCTGATCTAAGACACCATAAATTTTTAAGCTTTACTATTATTTTACACCCCACTGCAAAGATGGGGGCGGAAGTTGCTGATTAAGCTATGGCCCACCATTGGCTAATAGAAACATTCCTATTCAAAGTTGTCAACATTTTTTTTTTTTTTTGAGACAGAGCCTCAAGCTGTCCCCCAGGTAGAGTGCCATGGCATCACAGCTCACAGTGACCTCCAACTCCTGGGCTCAAGCGAGTCTCCTGCCTCCGCCTCCCAAGTTGCTGGGACCACAGGCGTCCGCCAGAACGCCTGGCTATTTTTTTTGGTTGCAGCCATCATTGTTGTTTTGGTGGGCCCCGGCTAGATTCGAACCTGCCACCTTAGGTGTATGTGGCTGGCGCCTTAGCCACTTGAGCCACAGGTGCCAAGCCGAAAGTTGTCAACATTTTATGAAAAAATATAACTTTTGAAGTTAATGAGATAAGGTGTTTGGGGAAGAACTCTCTTAGCCCCTTTGCCTCTAACCACCGGTGGTGATACCACAACTAGCACTAGCACGGAACAGAGTACTTACAGAAGAATATTCCAAGATAGTGAGCTTATTATATCCTTCTTTCTGTGTGTATGGTGGGTTTTTTAAAATCTTTTAAAATAAAATGGGTTCTGGTATAGTGTTTTGATTACTGATGTTTCACTATTGCTGAGTGGAAAAAAATGTTTTCTTCTTCTCGTGAAATTTAGAATACTTGGAGTCATCAGTAAGAAGTAAAGCTAAAGGTTTGGTTCTGATTTCCCAGAGACAGCATATCAGCAAAACACAGCTTATGTGATAATCTGTGAGAGGCAGAATGTGTCTCTGCATCTTAAACAGGGTTCAGTGAACAACGGGTTGGTGAAAATTCAACAAACTCCAAATAGCTGCTGTATCAAACCTGTTCCTTAAATACATTGCAAAAAAGTAGACATACCAACTACAAACTAACCCCCCATTCTTTTAACATTAAAAAATAATAATAATTCATAAAACAGAAGAGAAATCAAATTAAAAAAAACTGGTGGTAAAATATAAAGATACAAAATGTCAAAACTTATGTAATATAGTGAAAGTGGTGCTTGGAGAATATTTTAAAGGCTTGTATATAAAATTACAAGTAAAAAAATAAAAATTTAATGACCAAAATTTTCAAGTCAAGAAGTCATAAAAAGAACATTAAAAAAAAAATAAAGATGAAGGAAATAATAATGCTAAGATCAGACATTATGGAACTAGAACACAAATAAAAATTAATAAAACCACGATGGGTTTAATTTTTATTTAGATTTGTAACATAAATAACCCTTTGATAATAATATAAATTGGTGCAGAAAAGGTCCAAGTAAGTAACACAAGAGCATAGAAAAGACCCTGAATTAGAGATATTTTTAAATAAAAAATTTATAATTTTATAATATGGAATTTGAAATATTACAAAATAGTAGATAACCGTGTTGTTCAAAACTTGCCAAAAAACTAGAAAATCTTATAATCATTAATAAAATAAGCAGTATCACAAAATCAATTTTCTAAAAATCAAAGTGAACAAACAACAATAACAAAAATGACTGGTTTTATTGGCAAGTTTATAAAAACTTCAGATAAAGATATCTGTATCATTTACAAACTTTTAGAATATATAAAAATTAGAAAAATATTTTGATAAATTTTATGAGGCGAGTATCTCACTGATGGTAAAAATCAGTCAAGATCAACCTCTCCATCCAAAAGAAACAACTTGGGTCATTGTCATTTAAGAAAACTAATTCAAAACAGTAAATTTTTAGGAAACTGAATCTAATAATTAAAAAAGAAAAAATGATAATGTGTTAATTACTAATTTAGATTATTTCACAAAAACATTTTAATTAAACAAAAATTGTATAGTAGATATATTCTCTATAAAGTCAGAGAACAACAAATTCATGCCTTTTAGTGATTTTTCTATTTAGCATTGCATTTGATATCCTAGCCTGGACAATAATATAAGAAAATAAAAGATAGTAAGAAAACTGGAACAAAAGGAACACAAACATTATTTTTATTTGCTAAGATTATTTTTAGATGATCTAACACCTACATACAAATTATAATAAGGAATGAGTAAGATTCTTAGATATAATATTTTTACATAAAAATCAAAGCATCCGATACTTTATCAATAAAAATTATTTAATAGTTCAAATTAACTCAATTTATTTGAAAAGTAAATTGATTTTTCACTACCAAGACAGGGATACATGTAACAAAAGCTGTTACTGTGCAGAGTAAACTAAAATAAGTTTTGGGTGCAAATAAAAGAAAACCCAGAATAAGTGGGGGACATAAGCTACATTTGTCCCCAGTATCCATGGGGATTGGTCCCAGGAAGAGCACCCACACACATAAACTGACACCAAAATCTTCAGATCCTCACGTCTCCTATACAAAGTGGCACAGCATTTTCATATAACCTGCACATGTTCCCCATATACTCTCCATCACCTGCAGATAATTTATAATACCTGATGCAACGTATTTTCTAAATAGTCATTATACTGTATTTTAACATTTATATTTTTTAATTATTGTATTGTTATTCTTTTTTTTTTTAGACAGAGACTCACTTTATTGCCCTGGATAGAGTGCTGTACCATCACAGCTCACAGCAACCTTCAACTCCTGGGCTTAGGTGATTCTCTTGCCTCAGCCTCCCTGGTAGCTGGGACTACAGGCACCTGTCACAACACCCGGCTATTTTTTTGTTGCAGCTTGGCCAGGGCCAGGTTCGAACCCACCATCCTTGGTATATGAGGCTGGCACCCTACCCACTGAGCCACAGGTGCTGCCCTGAAATCACTTATTCTTTATGGGATGCTATGTCCAAACTGAAACCTCCACTCTGGTTTCCAAACAATTATTTAAAACAAAAAAATAGGAATTGTTCTTCCTCCTTTCTGAGTAGTGTCCATTATTACTGCTGCATGTTTTTGTGTGTTGTCGTAAGAATTTCAGAGCTTGAATTAGAGCAATAAACAAATATTTAATTTCTTGTTAAACTTGGCAAACCTGGATGTGACTCAGGGGCGTGTTAGAATAAATTTATGGAGGTAATGACATCAAGAAAATATCAGGGCACCCAGTAATGAGCCAAGGAAATATCAGGGCACCCAGTAATGAGCAAAACTGAAAAAACATTGCAAAAATTCACTGAATTGTGTGTCTAAATCATCACCTAACTGTGAGCAGCATAGCAGACCAAGTAAACATGGATAGAGAAATAGGAAAATCTTAACTGAAAATCTTGGCGTGAGAAAGTTGTGTGCAAAACTGATCCCATAAGAGTTTCCTGATGAACAAAAGCAAAAGAGGGGGTCAAAATTTGCCAAGACCTTTTAGAGAGGCAAGACGATGTTTTGGGCCATGAAATCATTGGTGATGAATCATGAATGTACCAATATGACCCTGAAACAAAGTCCAGAAAGTTTCATCAGTTCAAACCTAGAGTCAAAACAATGTTGCTAACCTATTTTGATAATTCATTACGAAGTTATACCAACTGTATGAACAATTAACCAAGTTTACTATTTGGAAATGCTGAAATGTTTGTGTGAAAGGTTAGACAAAATTGACCTGAATTTTTTGCCACTAACTCACAGTTGTTGTTGTTGTTGTTGTTGTTTTGAGACAGAGCCTCAAGCTATCACCCTGGATAGAGTGCCATGGCATCACAGCTCACAGCAACCTCCAGCTCCTGGGCTCAAGCAATTCTGCCTCCACCTCCCAAGTAGCTGGGACTACAGGTGCCCACCACAATGCCCGGCTATTTTTTGGTTGTAGCATCATTGTTGTTTGGCGGGCCCACAATGCACCAGCTTACACAGTTCTGTCTACAAGGGAGTTTTTAGCCAGTAAAAAACTAACTATATTGGAATACCCTCTCTACTCACCCAATATGGCCCACAATGACCTTTTTATTTACCCAGAGATAAAGAAAATATTGAAAGGAAAACATTTTGATGGCATTCAAGACATCAAGGGTAATATGACAACAGCTCTGATGGCTGCTCAGCAATGAGGTATGTAGCACTTTTTCTAGGATGAGTTCAAGCATGAGTTTCTAAGATATGTTCATGAACTTAACTGTCAGAGAAAGAGAGAGAAGGGATTTATTGTGGGAATTGACTTACATGATTGTGAAGACAAAGTCCCACAATCTGCCTTCTGCAAGCTGAAGAACCAGGAAAGCCAATGGGTGGTATAGTTCAATCAGAGTCCAAAAGCCTGACAACCAGGGGTTCTGGGGTCCATCCCAGTCAAGTTAGAAAGCCTGAGACCTCAAGAAGTGATTAGATGGGTCACTGATCTCAGTCTTGGAGTTTGAAGGTCTGCAAACCAGAAACTCTAGTATCTAATGGCAAGAGAAGATGGATGTCACATCTCAAGCATAAAATATAATTTTGACCTTCCTGTCCTCAAAAGATAAGGCGATACTCACCCACATAGGTGAAGATGATCTTCTTTACCCAGTCTACTGAGTTAAAGGCTAATTTCTTCCAGAAACACCTAGAAATGATGTTTTACCAGCTATCTAGGCATCCCTTAGCTCAGTCAAGTTGACACATAAATTAACCATCATACATACATAATTTCAATCTTTAACTAAGAATAGGGAAGCATTTGTTAAATAATATACACAAACTTGAAAGGAAAATTTTCATACATATGAGTATTTTAAAATTTTACACTCTTATAAGAACAGACAAAAAAAGACAAGGAGATCTTTATAATCCCTGTAACTACTTTTATATGATTCTTACAATTAGTGAAAAGATATATCCATTAGAAAAATGTGCAATGGTACACAAGCAGGTGAATCACAAGTAGAGAAATATAAATAATCAATAAATATATAAAAGCTTCTGCAATCAATAAGCAGGGAATGCATATTCAAAGAATAAAAATATATATTTTACTCCTACAAACTTGGCAAAAAATTAAAATGTGATGGTATTAATAGCAAATATCGGCAAAATTATAGGGAAATGAAAACATTCATTCACTGCTGGTGGAAATATAAATTGGTACAACCTCTTTGAAGAGGAATTTTGCGTATCTAGGAAAGTTGAAGACACATTCTTAAGCTTTATATTATGGATAATTCTCACATAAAAACAGAAGACAAGCGAAAAGTTTCAAAGCAATTGAAAAAGAAACAAACTGTGGTATGCTCACAGCATTTAAAATGAATCAAAATTTTAAAATATAAAGTTCAGGATGAAAAGCAATTTGCAAAAGGATGTGTATGATAATTTTACATTAATGTGAATACTATGCGTTATTTATGAATATATCCTTATGCAGAAGATTAATTTTTAAAATTCATGGTGGTGATCACTAGATAATGGTTTCTTTATGAGTAGAGAGAGAAAGGCAATCTAAAATAAAGTTCTGAGTTGTATCTGATACTTTATTTCACCTACAAAATAAATATGCAAAAGAAGAAATAGAAGAAAAAGCCAACGTAGCAAAATTTTTAACAAGTATTAAACTTCATGATGGATATATAAATTATATTATATTATTGTCTGAATGTTTGATACTAGTCACATGTAAAACAAAACAAGAAAAAAGTATGTATTAGTTATGTTAAGCCAGTCCAGGAAGCATAACAACACTTGGAGGTCTAAAGTTGACAGTATGAATTAAGGGTATGATATTTAAATATGGAATGATTTCTAAAGAGGAGCTTTGCCTATTCCTCAATTTTGGTAAAGTTGTTTGTGCAAACAAAACATCACAGGTGTTCTCTTCTCTGGAGATCTCCTATTAAGACTTATCACAAAATTTATCTGCCTAAGCAGCACCTACCAACTTCAGAACTCTGCGGTTGGAGAAGGGTTCTTCTACTTTCCTTTAGTGCTCTGGAATTTAAAAATATTTAGGTGTGGCACAAAATTCCTGGTTCAGGGTTTTACCTATTTTGCAGCCTGGAAAAAAAGGAAACAGCAAAATATTTTTCTATAAATCAGAGAAGACTGCAGCTCCACATCTGCCTGTTCTCTGTGTGCAGAAAGTCTCTCAAATGGCTTATAGTAAACTATGCCCAGATAAAGATAATAATAAATACAACGGTAGTACTTCCCAGTTATTGTGCATGTACTAATTTACATGTACTAACTCCTCCTGTTTTCACACCAACCCTTTGAGACAGGTACTTTTGTTATTTCTAGCCAATAATTGCAGAAACTAATCATTTTTAAGTTTTAATAACTTGTTTTTGGTTAAGCAACAACTGAGTGACCACTGGTTTATACTGCACAGGTTGTAAGGGTATAAATTTCTGAAAGACTATTCCAAAAAAAAGGAATGTTAATGGTTCTTTTACTTAAGACTTTTCTTTCTTTCTTTCGTTTTTTTAGTACTCATTGCAGGGCTACAAAGAGAGGACACACGTAGAATCCTTATTTCCTATCAGACCAATGCGAATGGTGAAGAACTTTCTCGGTCCTCCTTGAGCCATGGTTCCTGTTTTATTGGTGCCTCCTTTGTGTTTCTGAACCCCTGCCCTGTGCCTCTCCAACTGTTTAACTGTTCAACATGCACAAAGCCAGCTGCCTGGGTGCATGGAGAAAATGAGCCAGGTGGAACAGGGACTTTGCTCTCCTAGCACAGAACAGAGAGGACAAAGGACTGCAACAAAAAAACCTCCACTCTCAAGATTATGCAGCCAGGAATGTGGAGTAGCTGCAGAAATGTTTCCCTGGAGAGTTGTTTCAGCTCAATGCTGCATTTCATTTCCTAGGAGGAAGATGACCTCAGAGCTGCAATATGTGGAGTGTAGCAAAGCAGAGATAAAATTGGTAGGGTACCATTGCCATTGGTGGATCCCAGTGACACTGGGTGCCTTGCAGGAGTTAGAGTTAGAGTCACTGAAGTCAGATCCAGACCGTATTTGAGAGAGCAAGAACAAAGATGAGCAGTGAAGGGTGCACCCCTGAGAGATGTCAATAGTTAATCATTAATGAAAGGAGAAAAGAGGAGAGCTCAGAGCCTCAGCCAGCCCTGGAAGCCTGGTCCTACCTGGGCTGTACTATCCCTAGAAACTCTACTATCTTTTTCCCTAAGGATACAGTCTCCCAAGTACCACATAGCCACCTCCATGTTTCCAACCCACATCGGCTCATTCCCATTTCAGGAGCAGGGGTGGGGATTAATTAGCTCACACATATTTATTAGGCACTGCCTATTTGGTTGAACTCCAGGGCTGTTTTCTTTCTTAGCTGTAATTAGACATGTTCGTCTGGACACCCTGCTGACCCTTCAAAGTCAAAATTTTCCAAATTAAATTGATCACCTTTCATCCCAAATATCCTTCCCTATTTTCTATGAAAGGTACCATCTTCCCAGGCCAAACAACCTAAGATGGATTTCACTCCTACCTCATCCTTGTCCCCACACCTGCTCAATCGCAAATCTGACAAATCTGGTGGTGAAATATTTCTCACTTTCATCACCCACCTGTTTCCATTGTCCCCAGGCTAACTCCGGCCCTCATTAGCTCTTATCTAGACCGTGCCAACTGCCTCCTGATTGATCTTCCTGTAGCTCATTCTTCTGCCTGCAGCACAGTTCATGGCTGCTGCTGGATAAATCTTCCTAAAGCAGGGACCTGTTGTGTCATTCCCCTGCACTGATGCCTTCAAAGACTCCCTAGGGCCTACAGAATCGAGAACAAACTCCTTAGCCCAGACGCTGAGGCCCTTGAGATCTGGCCTCATTGCTCCAAGACCTCGTCTCTTCGGGTACATTTTTTCCTCTGTGTTTTAGGGTGGCTGGTCTTCCCTTTAGCTTTCTTTACCTAAAATGTTCCACCACCCACTGTAAGCTTTTAAACTTTACTTACTTTTCGAGGCCATGACTGTGATCTGCACGAATCCTTCCCTGAACGCTTCAGGTTGAAAGTAAACACCAGCCTTTTGGAACTCCAATACTAGGTTATCTTGTGGCATCTATTGCTATCTATTGCTGTTTGCTCATTTTTGCTTTTGCATTCATTCACTTGTTCAACAGGAAGCAAATGACTTGGTGATTAAAAAAATGCTCAATGAATAGCTCTTGAATGAAAATAGGTTTTCTTGTGGCCATTTTTCCTCTTTCTCTTAATAATGAAGAAGTTATAAATTGCTTGACCTATTTGGTGAAATGTGGCTGTTTTCTTACAAAATCAATTAGCGAATTAGACTCTGAAGTCAAGGACTTAAGCCTACTTTTTTTCCCTTAATCTGGAAAAGAAGTTTATATTTTATCATTGTCATTGTTCCTCGTACTAATCATAGAGAAAAACAGATATTTTGAATGCTACTAACAAATTGCTCTTCCATGATGACATTATCCTACTTTTTTTTTCTTGCTGATTGTATCTATAGATGGGGTGAGAAGGAGAAGTAGTACCTACTTATCATCTCAAGAGTTTGTGCTAGTGTAATTTGGACAGGCATTACTTCAAAGCCTTCAGATGCTCCATCATCACCAAACACTTTGGAAAACAGAACACAGGTCACAGTTTTCCCTAAGCCATTTTTTAAAGTTGGCTTTGATCCTTCTAGCAGGCTTCAGGTGACACTTCTAATCTTACTGTAACAGGAAAGTTGCAATGGCATTTGTGATCTTCTTCAAAGCTGGGAAGTTGCATATTCCAGTCATTAAAGCTTTGCTTCCTTTGTAGTTTTCAATGGTACTTCCTGCAAAGAAAGTTGGCCTTTTCTTAAATTTGAATGCAACTCTGGATTAACTGGCACCTGATAAGGAAGCATTTTATAAATGATATCACAGTTCACATCAGTCTTGTAAAATATTTAGTAGATAGACTAAATTCATAAGTGAGTTCCATCAAAAAGTCACTTGTTTTCTTATAATGTTGTGACTTTTAAAACGAAATTGTATCTACTTTAAAAATTCTTTTTGTCTTTTATCTTTAGAAATAATGAAATCTGCATTCTGAATAGTCACACAATTTATTCACCTATAAATATTTACCTTTTTATGTTTTCAAAGCGGAGGGTATGCTCTAAGTTTCTAATAGAGGACCACACATAAATCAGCTCTATGTAATGTAAGGTAGTATAATATTGGCACATTTTAATTTTACTTCAAATAGGATGAATTCTCTTTGTCAGTTGAGTTTATGGAATGTAGATGATCTTGTAGTTATTCAACAACATTTTTCTACACTTGCTGTTTCTATCTGTACAAAACCATTTTTTATGTTTTAATATTTGTATAAACTTATGTTTGCTTTTTCTGTTTGACAAACAAGAATCAAAATACACAAAATAAATCTAAATAAAGTATATAGAAAATAATTTAAACCTAGATTTAGTTTGTTGCACACATGCAACAACCACAGTAATTTTTATTTCTGCGTGGTGTTTATTTCACTCAAAGACAGCATAGCAAAAATTGCATGAGTGCCCCCTAGACAATTCTTGTGTGCTGCTTGTGTGCCTTCTATGTAGCACCATCTAAGGGTCATGGTACAATGGGGAGTATTTCCTATATAAAGTTTACATTTTCCCTTTGTAGAATGCTTACAAACTGCTTTCCTTTTTAAATTTGAGCATTTCTAGAGCAACAGGATAATTCCTTTAAAACCAGTTGAGAGATGAAGAGCCTCAACTGACACACTCATTCCATTAATCAACTTTTACTGAGATTTTAACATTTATAGAATATAAGCAATTAAAACCCCATGAAATATGGTTTATGTCAATAAAGAAATTATAAGTAAGTTGGGAACATTTAACTTGATCATGAGTCTATGGATCACAAAAGTCTTCCTCCAGGAGGGAACTGAAGATAAATTTGAGGTTGACTTTTGGAAAACATGAAATATGCCCACTGATGGGCACTGCCTGAGTAGAGAAAGGGGTCAACATAAAATAATGGCAGTTCACAGAGTGGTTGCTTTAATGGCCCTGTGGTACTTTTGTTGCACTACAAACATCAGGGATACTCACCAGCACACGTTTCCTCCCAACTTTCCTAAATGAACTTCTCTCACAGACTAACGGGGTACCCTCAGCATGACTGAACAATCTGCCCCTGCCAGCCAAGGGGCATAGAACACCCAAGCTGAGCTGATTAGCTTTCTGTCCTGCTGGGAGAATGAGACCCTACTCTTGGCAAAGGAAATCACCCCCAGAAAAAGAGAAAAACTAAAAAGTAAGCTGAATGAGTCAGAACAAAGAAAAGGCAGCTAGTTTACATTTAAGCTAGTAGCCATTACTAGCAAGCTTCTTGTCTTTTCTGAAATTCTAGCCTGATGGGAATACAGCTTACAAAGCCCCCTGCTGGGTCTGTGAGCACCCTGAGAATAATGGTCGTAGAAGAGGCAGTGACAATGTCCTAGGAAAAGATACATCATCAAGGGCATTTCCTGCCCATTAAACAGACAAAAAAGATACCCATTGTGAAGATTTGCGTTTGCCTGGGGCAGAGACCAAGGGAGGAGCTTGAGCTCTGAGATATGGGCAGAAGAACTTATATCCCTTATTGCAGAGGAAAATCCTCTGTGGTAGTGGTGGGAGGAAAATGCCTCCCTCCCTACCGATCCCTCAGAGGAGTTTAACACTGGTTGCATTTCACTCCACAGAGAACTAGCAGAGCTTAACATCTCCCTAGAAATCTATGTGTGTGACCTCAAGCAGGAGGCTATCCCAATACAAGGCTCAGATTTCAGATTACTGAAGGCCACCCTTTATAACAATAAAGCTGATATGATCAATATGACAAACTGCTGACATCTTTGTTCCCTCCCTCATCTTACCCTCTGGGCAAATAGACTTCAATAAAATCAGAGTGGAGCAAACACTGTGGGCCACTGCCAGAATCCCACAATGGGCAATGGGCCCCTGAGCTCCCACTTTTAATTCTACTCTAAGTCTCTCATCTTTCTTTACCATCACTTCTAACTCTACATTTCTGTAGGCAATTGCTGCCAGTTTCCAGAGGTCTCAGTGAGCCCCTGACATCTGGTGCCCAAACACTGTCCCAGAAACTGACAGCACAGGCTCAGAAGTGCTCAGTCAGGGTTGAGCACTTGAGGTGAAAGGTCATGTGGATTTAGGTACTAGAGCATTAGAACAAGGATTAAACAGATGTCCGATAAAAAGCTAACTCAATAGGCTTACAGAGCAATTATTTGTCTAGTGCTTTTCTGCTTCCTGTAAAGTCCCAAGGTACTCCCCAAACTTTATTCCCTTGGTCTAGTCCAAGTGGAGTGTTTTTCCCCCCCTTGAGCTAAATCATCTCTAAGGTGACTTCAGGATATACCATCACACTCACCTCTTATTTCTCAGTGTCCTCTGTCGTGATAATCTCTGCCATTTTTTCTGCTATCACTTCTGCTCTTCGTAGGTTTATTTTGTCTTCTATCATCCTTTTTCTTTATTTCTTCCTTCTTATCTCTCCTCTTTCTTCCACACTACTTCACTTACACTTTTAGCATTGTCGCTAACAAGGTTGAGTCATTTAACAAGGATTGTCTACTTAAGCTTAGCTAATGAGATTAGCAAACATATCATCCCATTAGTAATTCTCTAGTCTTTGACACTTGACTATTTTCATTATTGCTTAGCATTTATTTATTTTACTTAATTTGTATTGAAACTTACTCCAAAGTGCTAAGATTTCTAGATATCCATTGAATGGAGAAAATAGCTTCCATTACTTTTCTTAAGTAATCAGAAATATGTAATAGTTGTACACACAAATATTGTGTATGGAAAGAATATGATTCAAATAAGTAATATAAAATGATTGCATTACCTTTAAAAGCTATATTTGAATCACTAGGCCTTCCTTAACTAGTTATCTTGCTGCTAGTGAGACAATATGGGAAATAGAGGCAAATTAGAAGTCATGGAAACCTATTTGAAATAAACATAAATGCACTTAAAAGGTTTCTTTGTTTGCCAAAGTGTTCATTAAGTTGTTCTTCCCTTCACCAGTGAACACATATTGAGCACTTCTGATGTACCAGGTTATGAACAAGGTTTTGAAAGAACAAAAATGTGCAAAACAATATTCATGCTTTCCTAAAGGTTACATCTTAATGAGGATAGAGAGAAAATAGGTACATAAATGGGCATAAAATCTAACAGGTAGTAAGGACGCTATGAGGAGGAATAAAGCAGAGGAGAATCTGGAGAGTGCTGGGGATATGATGTTGTTTTCAACAGAGTAATCAGAAAGATCCCCCAGAAATACTGACTTTTGAAAAGAGATTTGAATAAGTAAAAAATAGACCCATAGTGTTCTTTGCCACAAATACTTGTTGATCACATAAAGGATTGTGTCACTCTACATTTTATGTTAGTCTCATGGAAAAGGTTCTATCACAGTATATACCTTGTAGTGAAGTACAGTGGGTTCAACTGTGTTCTTCAAGAAGGTATGTTTAAGTCCTTATACTTGGAATTTGAAAATGTGACCTTATTTGGAAACAAGGTCTTCACAGAATTAATCTAGTTAAGATAAGGTCATAACTGAATCAGTGTAGACCTAAAGCCACTGACAGGTGTATAAAGGATACTTGGACACAGAGACACAGAGGAGACATACAGGGAAGACCACATGATAACCAAAGAAGAGATTGGATGATACAGCCACAAGCCAGGGAATGTCAAGGATTGGCAGCAATCATTAAAACTAAGAAAAGGCAAGGAAGAATTCTTCCCCTAGAGCACTCTGAGGGTGCACAGACTTGCTGACAGCCTCCAGAGCTGTGAGAGGATAAATTTATATTGTTTTAAGGCACCTACTTTGTGTCAACTTATTCTGGTAGCTACATGAAACCATAGCAGGAGTACAAATCAGGAAAAAGCTTTGAATAGACTAGGTTAGATAGTTCTGAAACACATACATACATGCAGACCACTTTCATACCAGCAGCTAATGAATAATTTGGGATATGAAGACACGCTGGAAAACTTACAGTCACTCTTTCCATGTAGCAGCCACGGGGGCTACTGTGGGCCTTTCTTATCTTGCCTCCTATTGCTATACCTCAAGAGATACTGGGTAGGACGTCCCAATAACATTGAAGCATTACTTCCACATTTCCATCATTATATTTGCCTTTCCCATTTGGGCAGAAAGCCAGTGTTTGTCCCATTATGAAGCTGTTCTTCCCCAAAGAACTGTGTTACAGTGAATATTGCTTCAAATGATGGTTCATTTCAGGACCTGAGTATTAGAGCTCCTCCCAGAATAATGAAGTTAGTACTACTCTGTAGTAGCAAAGGGTGTTTACATCCTTGTCACATCTAGATGAGCAGGATGGAGACAATGAACATGGTGAAGTGAGAGCCACTGGACTCCATTACATGTTGATACACCATTGCTACTTCTCAATGCATTGCAAAACTTGATGCTCAGGGAGTTCTTTTTTTCTGGTAAATATATCCCTTTGCAGGACAATGAATTTCTTATGTTGATGTTGCAATCAATCCATCATGCAGGTCAATTTGACAAAATTTACTAGAGACTTTAATGATCTGGTATTTCTTTCGCCTTGATCAAAGACAGTAATCTCCAGGAAGATTCAAGCTCTGTCTAGGGTAATGCAGTAGGTTGCACCCTGCTCATCATCCATGTCCTTTGTCATGGATGTCCTTGTATTTCCTCCCAGTAAAAGCAGATGGAATTCCCATTCCACTGATGCTGCATTTGGTCATTGACCCTCCTTTGGGAATAGAAGGTAGATAGGTTTGAGAGAATTCCTACTTTGAGCTCTTTTTTCTTTATTTTACTTATTAATTAATTAATTTTTCACTCTTGTGTCTCTATTATATCCATGAGAAATACATGCCCTGGCTAGTGATGGTCCAAGGAGGATGAGACATACATGGAGAAGATCTGAATTCAAACTGCAAAGTGGATGCAAGATAAACAGAGATCAGCCTGGAATACTCAACCTGAAGCTGAGCTTAAAATATATCAGTTAAGATAAAAGTAGTTTTAAGCCATTGAGCTTGGGGGGGGGTTATTATACAACATTAATGTGACAATATTTTGTAGAAAGTTCATAAATACAGCATAGCAATATCTATCAATGACTTGACCACGGTTTTGTAGAGGAAATTAAAAACAACGTGTAGGATTACTGTGCTATTAGTGATGATCTTATGGATATATAAATCACCCACCATCTCTAAGGTTCATTTCATTCACCCATTAAATACTGCCCTCTCATCTCAGAGTAGTTGGAAGAATACTATATATAAAAACTATTTGAAAAGACTTAAGTGCTATATAAACACACAGTTGTTATTATTAATAATTATCATCTGCTCATCATAATTGTATTCCATATATTATGTAATATACTGATATGGTGCAGGAGAAGATCAAAACTGTGATAATCAACTTTAAGGTAGGACATTAGGTTTAGGTAACATTCACTTGTAGTAACATGAAAAATTAATAGTAATATCTGGGTTGATATTCCTATTCTTTGTCTTTACATCTCAGTTTAATATTTTCCTTTTAAGTTCAACTAATACTACATGTGGAAAGAAAACATGATAAAGAGATGAATTCACTAAAAAGAGATAAGCATAGTTGAATCCTTATCTGCATTTCTATGCATAGCAATGTGATTAGATTTTAAGAACCTAAATTTTATCTAAAGTCTGCTTAAAATCATTATTGGTTTAGAATCAGATTCAATTGCCTTCATGGCTTTGAAGTCCATAATTTTTATAAATGATCTTCCACAAGGATCTTGGATTCTGGATATAATGGAGACCTGGTAGAGCTATTGTTGAGACAGCTGGTTGGGACTGAAGCATTCTAGCACTTGATGCTAAGGAAGAATTTGCCCAGCCCACGAAGCCATAGGTGCATCCTTTTCACTTATTTGCCCAGTAGATGTTACTAAGTCCCTCGTTGATGGCGAGTTCTGTTCTGGGCTCTGAGACAACTTTTGCTCTTAATCACTTGTGATAGCTCTCTGTCTCACCCTATGATATTTGAAGTCATTCCCCCATCCATAGAGAATCACTCTAGTGAAAAGATTCTGAGTGACATTTTCCTCTTTGAGAATCTGGACCCTGGCACTTTCTTGTCTCCCAGTGACATGAAAGGGTTAATGTATGTTTTTCAGCACCTGTCACAGTTCTGGAGCAACCTAGGCAATAATAAGAAGAGGGGTCCATCGATGTGACAGCAGGCATTCAGAACGTGGTTCTTAGGTTGTTCTTTTATTGTCTCTTCCCTTCCCCCAACTCTTACCTGGGGACGTCAGTGGCAACTTAAATGAACCATAAACTATTACTGGAAAAATCTGCAGCGTGCCGAAGGAGGCAGGAAAGCATTGAGATAAATGTATTTGGGAGCTCTCTGAGCTGAGAGAGATAACACCTAATATTTATGGAACTGTTAAACTCCCATGTGCTCTGAACCTATGAATCTAGAGAAGTGTCACCCAGCCATCAACCTGGGACTCTTCACTGGCATTAATCAAAGTCATGGTCTCTTTCAAATGCAGATGATGGGGCAGAGCCAGACAGTTCATCCTCAACTGTATTGTCATAACTCTTGTTGCCTCCTAAGTGAAAGGATGGACAGTTTACTTTTCTTTCCTTTTTTCCTTCTTTTTCTCCTTTTCTCTTCTTTTCCTTTTGTTCTTTTTTCTTTTCCCTCCCTCCCTTTTCTTCTTTCTTTCTTTCTTTCTTTCTGTCTTTCTTTCCTTCCTTCCTTCCTTCCTTCCTTCCTTCCTTCTTTCTTTCCTTCTTTCTTTCTTTACTTCCTTCCTTCCTTCCTTCTTTCTTTCTTTCTTTTTCTTTCTTTCTTTCCTTCCTTCCTTCCTTCCTTCCTTCCTTCCTTCCTTCCTTCCTTCCTTCCTTCCTTCTTTCCCTCCTTCCCTCCTTCTTTCTTCCTTTCTTTATTTCCTTCTTTCTTTCCATCTTTCTAGTCAAGTATTATGTTTACTCATTGCCTAAGCAACTACTAAAATCTCAGAGGCCAGAGGATCCCAATATAGATTTACAGGAAAACAGCTGCAGAAATAGCTTTTACCTACCAGTGTAGCTAAATTCAGTAGGATCAGCTGTGGGAAAGCAGAACAAGGCTTATTATTGTCAAAAGACCAAAGTTGGAGTCCAGGTTTTTCACTTAGCAACCTTGGCCTTTGGCTATTTGTAATCTTTCTGAACCACGCTGTTCTCATTCTCAACTATAAAATGGGTGCATGAATTCTGCTTATTCATTCCACAGAGTCTAGGTTCCTTCTGTGTGCCCAGTGCTGTGCTAACTACAGGGATATGGCAGTGGGCCAAGTGATCTTTGTCTCTTTTTTCCTGCACTCATGTGGTTTAGAGGTCTGGTGGGGAAAAGAGATGGTAAACATGAATTGTAAATGTGCTGACAGTTATGAAGAAAAAGTGTAGCCTGTGGCAGAAATAGGAATCAGGGCATCCTAACTTATTCTGAAGAGTTTGGGGGAGGCTCCCTGGGGAAACGCAGTTTGAGCTGAGACAGGAATGACAAGTCAGCAATCATTAGATATTAGAATGCCAGGAAGATTCTAGGCCTAGGGAACAGCATATATGAAAGGCCTCGAGGGGAAAAGACCAATGCGGGTTATTTACAACATGATATCATGGAGAAATTAAAAGAAAAATTGCATTTAACAGAGCTGAATAAACCGTTATCAGACATTTACCAAGGACCATCAAGACCTCTCTACAGAGCCATAATAAAGACACTGAAGGAGACCTCATTTGCTTAAACACACACGCATCCTCTAAGCCGCCATGACGAAGGGTTTGTGAGGTTCATTTTGGGGGTGAAGATGCAATCAAGTGTGGAAAGGAAACTCTGGGCCTGACTATCTCCGACCCCTGGCCAGTGGAAGGCAGCATGGAGGCCTGAGTCAAGGTTCCAGCAATCTCAGTCTGTTAGTGATGCTCTTCCCTTCTGCCAGCACTGACAGTGCTCCAAGCCAGATACACTCTTCCAGCTCACCCTCCTTGGGGGGATGCCCCATTTTCTCAGGCACACTCACAAAGGTGGAGGTGATCTCTTTCACCACCTGTCAGAGTGATAGACTCTGAGCCGGTTTTGTAGTCCCCTCCCCTGCATCTCTGGGCTCTTATGGATTATTATACATGGACTCCTGAGCAGCCATCCTGACAAGGGTAGAAATGAGCTCACGCTCGCTCAGGGTCATACTATAATTATAAGACACGTTTTCTGGAAATCACGCAAGAGGAATTTTCTTCTGTTTCTGTGATCTATAAGGAAATGCTGCAAGTACCTAAAACAGGAACTGCAAACATTTTTCTTTTTTTGAAGGTCCAGATCATAAATATTTTAGGCTTTACAAGACATCTGTGGTCACTACCACATATTATTTGTTATACTTCTTTAAAAATATAAAAAAATGTTTCTTATCTCAGCTATAAAGGCACCGGCCACAGGCTGGACTTAGCCCCGTGGGCTATCGTTTACCATCCCCTGGTCTAGAGTGGAGCTGGGCAAGAGCCAGTAGCTTAACCCAGTGAGCTGCCTTTCCTTTACTCTCCTTGGCACTAATAATTGTCAAATAATACCATATGCCTAACAGGGCCCATTTAGTTTGAAGTTTACATAGGATAATGAGGTCCTTTCTGAGACTTTTGCTTCTACCCTGCTTGAAAGCTAATAAGCCAGACTGCCACAGTTTCATGAGAGATGGTAGGAGTCACAAGACATCTGGCTCAGGGAGAAGGGACAGTTTATTATTCACTGCAATAACAGTGGCCAGAGTCTAAGCTTTTTGTGCTGATATCTTAAGCACCAATTCCCACCAGATGACACCAAGAAGGGCAGACAATGTCTGTAATGTGTGGATTACATTAGAGGAGAGGAGCCCTGAGCTTATAGAATAGAATATTCTATAAGGTCAGTAAGCACACCTGACCTTTGTCCTCTAGTGAAGTGCTATTTCTATCATCCCAGGGTGCTTTTTGTTCTAGAACAGCAGTTCTCAACCTGTGGGTCTCGACCCATACACACGAACTGTATTAAAGTGCCATGGCATTAGGAAGGTCGAGAATCACGGTTCTAGAAGACGGTACTAGCTCTATCTTTCAAAATGGTTTACGAGCATCCTTGGAAAGACACTACATGGAAAAAAGGAAGAAATCTGGACAAAGACTCATGGAAAACTGTCTTTCAACAGACAACCAGTGTCTCCTCATACTAATAGAACACACCATCCGTTTTGGAAAAATAAAACATTAAATAAGCCATTTCTGGTGGAAATGATCTTTTCCTAATGTCTTATATTTATTTCTCATCTAAAAAAAGGTATAAGATCTAATCATGAGACTACAGTTCTGTGAGAACTAAACACTGTGTTGTAGAGATTCTGTCTCTAAGAGAAAAAGAAGGCAATTAATTTTTTTTTTAATGACTTGTTCGGGTCATTTTCAGGTCAGTTAAAATTTAAAGTAGAATCAGAAGTACTCGTGAAGGAGAAATTAAGTGATCACTTCCTTCAATAGGCAGCTTGTTTTTCCTTCCACTGTGTCCCAAGCGATATAGAATTTGACAGAATTTGAACCAGAAATCGGTGAGAAAGGCTTGAACGCAGTTCATGAATGATGGGGCAGGATTTGAGGAGACATCCAGGCATGAATCCAGGTGGGTTTTGGGGGACACAGGTAGCTAATAATCCATGCGTAAGTCAAGAACAGAAATGAAGAATCAGGAATGGACAGAGAAAGTGTCATTTGTGAATAAAGCCGGCCTAGGAAGCGTCCCTGAAGGAGTTTGTGGTAATGACTCTCTGCTCCAAAGGAGTTTTCCTTTTCTTTTTTCTTTTAACAATGTTACGTTTCAAAGATATTCCCAACTATGGGACAGCTTTACACAGTAAGTTTAGTTCTGAAAAATAATGTGCCAGTCGAAGCGTTGATAGTCAATTGTGTGTCCCTGGTCACATTTCTATTTCAAGGATGCACAGTCTCCCTTTTTTTGAGTTTACCATCTTCTTTATGGAGTAAGGACTTTAAAGGCCCCAAGTTTCTAATCCCTCATTCCTAAATACAGTCTATAAACAAATTATAGGAAACACTCTACTTCAGCTTCAAGAGGCAAATCCTTATCTGCAGTACCAAACCCGACGAATGAATTAAATGAAATTGATTTTAATGTTAATGCAGTTTTGTATTCTTAAACTTACAAAAAATAGTGAACAAGAAAATAGTAAGTACAAATCTCTTTATTGGAAAACATGGCAAAAATTATCCTTCTCTCTGCTTATTTGATATGCACATCGATGTGATTGGAATGACCCACGGTAGAGAGGCAGTGGTGTTTAGAGTATAGAAACCAGAACCAGCTCGGCTAGCTTCACATCTCACTTCCAGGACGTACTTGCTTTGAGAGTAGATTAACTTATCTGTTACTTATAAAGTTATTGTAAGGATGATTTAAGGTAGTGGCTGCAAAGTGTTTGGGATACTGGCTGATGTGTAGGAAATGTTGAAAATTTTGGAATATTTAATTACATGCGGCAAGAATCATCATGTAATGGGGAATTGGACAACAGGAAATCAAATGTTTATGGATCAAATACTCCCTAAATTTCACATTGTGCAGACTCTGTATGACGTTTTCCTCCAGAGAAAAGCTGTGCTACCTCTTAACAGATGGTTAAGTAAGGGCAAATTATTTCATTGCAGTCAGATACTGGGCTGATCAGAGTCTGGACTATGGTCTCTGCAGGACTTGAGATATGGTCCTCCATGTTCTCAGTTGAGACTGGAGGTTTTTAGGGTCTCCACTAAAAACACTGCAGTGGTGTTTTTAGGGCCGATCTTCTGTGGCATATCTTGAACTCCTAGTTGTTCCCCCTCAGCCACCCTTAGGCACTTATTTTCCATTGCTTTAAGCCTCTCGCCCTGTACAGCTTAACTGTCTTGGTCTTTCTAGCTGACATCTAAGTAAGTAAATAACTCTAGCAGCCCTGGAGATTGTCCAGTCCTCTATCGATTTTCTTCAGGGTGAGGTTCAGTTTTGTATGGGAAACAGAACTGACTCAGGACTCTGGCAGTGGATAACTCTGCCTGTTTCCCTGACATATTTCCAGCTCCAGTACAGCCCAATAAAACTATCTGCAATGACACAAACGTTCCAGATTCACATCCTTCAGTCAGGTAGCTACTGGCAGGCACACATGGCTCTTGAGCACTGAAACTGTGGTTAGGGCAGCTGGGAAAATAAATTTCTAAGTTAACTTAGTTCTAATTAATTTAAATAGAAATAGCTACATGTGGAGCAGGGCTATCAGATTGGACAGCACAGTTCTTCTCCCCAGTAGTTTTAGATATAGCACCTAACAATTATCATCTAATTGGGGGGAAGTGTGATTCTAGGTTGTCAAGGCCACCTCTATGTGTCAACACTCCTTGCCTTTGAAGGGGCCTTAATGAGCCAGCAGCACCCTTCACAACTCCTGGGCTTGGGCACTAACAGAAGCAGATCTGTTGAAGCAGATGATTTTGCTCCCCAACTTCAAGGTCTTCCCTTTTCTTGTCTACCTTCCAGCTGATCCCAAAAGGCTCTTAGAAATCACCACCTTGTGTTTTCAAACCTTCTTTTTATTATTGTTTTAGCAGCAACACTTTTTGTGACACTAAGATTCTCATGAAACACCAAAATATTGAACAGGTGCAATCAGAGATGCAGGACTGGTGGTCACCCCTGTTCTCACATCCCCGTTGCCAGTCCCCCATCAGATCTCTGTGGGGCAGTTTGAAAGCGCGATTCTGACACCTGCTCTGACTTGACACATGTGTGAATCGAGGGGCAGAGAAATGGAGTGGGGCTGCAAGAACCATGGCTGTTAAAAAAAAAAAAAATAAGACCTGCATTCAGACTCCTTGTCTCCCAACTCAGTGTTCTCCAGGATGCTGCTTCTGCATGAAGCTTTTCTGTCTTCATTTGACATTTTAATGCCTCCCCAAATGGGCTGGCCTTTACTCTCATGGCATGATATTTAATGGGTAATTTCTCATCATTGCTTTGCTTGCAGCGAGGGGTTTCAGTGACCATTTCTCTTTTTCTGAATCCCTTCCCTTGCCTTCCATAACCTCACACTTCCCTTCTATTTCTCTGAGAGTTCCTCTTTGACTTTATGTCTTAGATTTTCCTCTTGACACATTCCTTAATTGTTAGTATTTCTCTGGGTATTTCCTTGGTGATTTTTGTCTCAGCAAATAAACTCATTAACCACCAAACTGTTGGATGCAAAGTCCTGGCAGTCCCTCCTGGTTTCTCTCTCATTAATCATCCAATCCTGTGAACTCCAGCCCTTTATCCCCGTGACGTGGCCATTGCCAGCTTCTTCAGCTTTCTCTGCAGCATCTTCCCTTAGCCCCTGAGATGCTCCTTCTCCACTGGACTAATGCCGGCTTCTCTAGCCTTTGCCGCCAGGCCTCCGCAGACCCCACCCTTCTGTCGAAAGCACTCTTCCTTTGTTCATCCCTTTATCTGAATAAGATATATTTATTTTTCAGCTCATAATATAAAAACCACTTCATTCAGAAAGCTCTTCTGGATGGTTTAGACAAGCTCAGGATGTCCCACCCCTCACCCTGTCTATTCCCAGGGTCTTTTCCTTCCTCTACCACAATCTAAGATTTACAATTCTGTAATAATCCGTCTTCTCCTCTTAACTCTACTCACCACTGATTCCCCAATTTCTGGCACATGGAAGTTACTCTAATTAAATGAGGGAAGAAAATTAAGAGAACTAGAGGTGTCCCATGTGCACAGTGAGCCTACCTCTAAGTCCAGCTTTGGGGTGTACAATATATATATCATGTTGGACTTGGGGGCTCACAGAACCAATGTTTGGGTTCCAGACTATCCAAGTCATTAAAGAAAGCAAAAGGGTTTTGTCAAAGTTTTTGTTTTTATTCTTCCCAGGAGGTGCTCTTAAGGACACAGATGTATGTGTGTAGGAAGAGAGTCACAAAAGCAGCACCAGGGTCATCGCTCTCTTTTCCCCATCTCCTTTCACCCCAGTCTGGCCCTTAATTGTACTCTACCCAGGACTCAACTCAAACACAGGGCAGCAATGCCTCTCAATGATTGAGAGGAAATAAAATACAAAGAAGCCAGGGAAACCAGGACATATATATATTGTCCTGGTTTATGATTATGATATATATGATTGTTTTATATTGGAACAGTACATTTCTTATTTCAACCAAAAGACAAAAGTGGAGGGTAACTCAAAGGCCCAACAATTAAAATACAGAAAATAGTAGCATCTCTCAGATGCCTTATTTCTAAATAAAATACAGAAGTACACAAATTCTGTTCCTTTCTCACCCCAATATTTTTCCAAAGTCTTGAATTTTTCATGCCATCCAGCACCTAGTATTGTAGACTTGCGAGGTGCTTGGATGTAGCAACAAAATAAAATGCTTCAGTATGGGTGGATCAAAGGAGTAGGGCGCCGGCCCCACATCCTGGAGGTGGTGGGTTCAAACCTGGCCCCGGCCAAAAACTGCAAAAAATAAAAAAAATTAAATAATAATAAAATAAAATAAAATGCTTGAGTGGCCTAGTAAATGGCATTCAGAAGGGACCTCAAAGTGCAGACACAGCTTTTTCAAATACATTTCAAGCTGACAGGGCAGCACCCCTTCCCAAGCCCTGCCTTTTCCCTACCTCTTTAATCAAGCATTCCCCTTCCTGAGCTCCTCTAACTCTGCCTAGCTCTTTGACAGACATAACCATTTATCCTGTCCCTTCTCACACTCTTCCTGGGGTCTCTATTCATCCTCATGATCTCACTCTCCACTCCCATGTGCAGTGAAGCTGATGCCCAAATCTTTCTCTCCAATCAAGAGTTCTCATGAGAGCACCAAACATGCTTGAGCATCCGGAGATTTCCAGGTAGGGTCCACACGGTGCATTATTGTGTTCAAATGAATTTCTCACTTGCCTTGCATTCTACTGCCTTTTATCTTCATTCTACGAGTTCCCAATAGAAACTTTAGAGTGATGAGAGTCATCATGGCAAAAATTTAACATTAACCGTAAGCCAGGTACTGTTCCAGGCGTTATATATACATAAATCTACTTTATGCTTAAAATAACAGACACTATTAAAACCCCATTTAAAGATTGACAATGGAAGCACAAAGAAGTAAAGTAACTTGACTGAAATTTTACCCAGAAAACCTGGGATTCAAATCAAGAGAGTTTGGATGGAGAGAGTGGACTCATCACCACTATGCTATGTATCTCTACATACAGTGGTTCTCAACCTTCCTAATGCCATGACCCTTTAATATAGTTCCTCATGTTATGGTGACCCCCAACCATAAAATTATTTTTGTTGCTACTTCATAACTGTAATTTTGCTATTGTTATGAATTGTAATGTAAATATCTGATATGCAGGATGTATTTAGGTGACCCCTGTGAAAGGGTCATTTGACCCCAAGGGGTCATGACCCACAGGTTGAGAAAGGCTGCTCTAGAAGGATTAAGAATTTTAATATTGTTTCTTCCACTAGTGAGCAAGATTATTGAGGACTGGGTTTTTAACATAGTAAACTTTTATTTCCATTACCTAGTTCCACTCCTGGTACACAGTCATGTTTACTGAATAAAGAAAGGAGGAAATGGAGGTGAGCAGAAGAGACTGGAAAAGTAGCTATGAGGTTAACCACAAGTCTAATACAATGCGTTCAAGAAAGGAGCTCTCTCTCTCCCCACTTCTTTACTCCTACTACTCAGGTATTGGCAGGATCTTCAGAACTCCAGAAAGAAGTCTATAAAATGGCACAGTGGGAGTAGGATGGGGTGTGGAGGGATAAAGAAACAGGAGGAAAAACATCTCCCCTTTTCTTACAGCAAGACTTTCCACTTCTCCAGGTTCACAACATGAAAGCAAAGTCTGCTATGTTCCTGGTAATATTTTCATCATAGTTATAAACGTATAGTCATTTGTTAATTCCAAAAGGAATAACATGTAGCCACATAATTTCATTTTCCCAGTAGAAAACCAAATAATAGTAACTATCTCTTACTGATGTATTACCGGGTTTTGTGTCTTGCTCTAGACAGTTTCTAAGCCGATGGGTACTATTATTAGTTCTAATAAACAAATGGGGAAACTAAGACAAAGAAAATTGTTGAGGAACTTTCTCAGAATAACAGAGCAGATGTGTGGGTGCGAGGAATTCGAACTCAGGCTGAGAACCACGGAGCTTCTGCCCTTCACCGCCAATGCTGCGCAGTAGCTCTCCGTAAAAAAGGGCTTTTAAATAATCTGAACAGTGACGAATTGGAGCTAGGAGGCAGAGTATCACAGGCGATATTTTCCCGCTTTGTGAGGGGCGGGAGAAGAGTAGTTTCTCACTTCCCTGACAGAGTTTTCCCCGTTCACTTTGCTCGTGGTTTCATCAGTGGGCAACATGGACAGGCAGGGAAGGGAAAATGGCCATAAAAAACAAAAGTGAAACCTGAAGTGAAGCCTGTTCCCTCAGCTGCAGCTGCCATTAATTTTAATAAATGTCCACTTAAAGTCATTGACAGGCATCTTATGAATCTTGGAGAAAAATGGATCACTTCAAAGAATCTGGAGCCTTTTGAAGGCTTGCTGAGTGATGTAATTTTTCAATGTAATCATGTTAATATTAACTTTAATTGGCTGAATATAGCCTGGATAATTTTCAGAATCTATGCAGTTTAGTTTATAGGTCGCCTTTCCTTTAAAGAGGTTGAAAAACATAAAAGCAGAGTTGATTAAAATACACATTTCATTATAAATGTGCTATCAACATTTGCTTAAACCTCATGATTTCTAGCACCTAAATGTGATATTTCATAATCTGGGATTGCTTCTGGTTTAGGTTGATGATTAGAGATGGCTTTTATGACTAGAGAATAGTCAATGGGCACAAACCCAGAAAGAGAAGTCCACCCATTTCTCTCCAACTTCATAGTAGTCCTTGCTCAGAATCAAGTATACCTTGATTGTTTCACTAAACACTTATTTTGCATTTAGGTAAGTTGTGAAGATACAGGAAAAAATAAACTCAGTCTCTCCTACTGTACTCTCATAGCGGTCACTCAACACCTCTGACACCAGATGTTTGGGGGTTTTCCTCGCAAACACCAAGCAATTCTCTGGCAGAATCTGCAGTGGATAGATACTGGCTGGGTGCCCTCTGAGTCAATTTGGTTCTGACACTACCTACCTGAAGATAGCATCAGACCTCACTGATGCTATCAGTGGGGCTTGGTCCAGAAGATGGCCCACACTTCAGATGCCACTCCAAGTTATGGCCCATGTTTCTGATCAACTGGCTGTAAATAAGGCTTCCCATGACCTCCTCTGCTGGTCTGGTTATTTGCCAGAGTAACTTACAGAACTCAAGGAAATACTTTACTTACATTTATTGCTTTATCATAAAGGATTAGAAAAGGATAGAGGTGACTAGCCAGGTAGAAGAGAGGCACAGGTGAGCTACGGGAGAGGGGCTGAGCTTCCGTGCCCTCTCTGGGGGAGCCCACCTTCCAGGAACTTCCCTGTGTTCAGGTGCCAGAACCTCATTTGAACCTTGTCCTTTGGGGGTTTATGGAGGCTTTATGATGACTCACTAAATCATTGGCCTTTGGTGATCAACTTGAAGGAAACAAAATATTTTACCCTAAAATGTTTCCTTGACATATTTTGAAGTGACTCTGCATAGCTGTCTTTGTGGGGTGTGTTGCATCCATAGAGCTCTGTGGAGAATTGGTATTAAGGAGCTGACTCTCCTTGTCCAGATCTAGGAAAAACCGATTGAAAATAGACATTTACCATCTACCTACAGGTTTTCATTTCCATAGCAAGACTACCTTACTTTTTCCCACACCTAACCTATCTTACTGCTAAAACCTGATTTGCCCCTTAATCTTAACCTGATTTTGGCCATGGTCTGGACCCACATTCCTTCTGTAACCTCAAGATGATATATAAGTTTCTCAACCCAATTGCAGATTTGGGTCTTCATCTGAAATCTTTCATGCATACACATTCAGTGAATCTGTATGCCTGTTATCCTATTAGTCAATCTGCCTTATGTCTGTGATTTTCAGTGAAGCCACACAGGGCCATGAACCAATAGTCTTCACAACCTTCAGCCTCTCTCCTTTTTCCATAGGTTAGAGGGTGGGGTTGAAATTTCCAGCCTTCTACTCACATGTTTAGTTCCCCTGTCAACCAGCTCCTCTCCTCAGGCTATTTAGGGGCCTACCAAGAGTCACCTCATTAGAACAAAAGATGCTTCTATCACCCATGAACTTCCATAAGATTTAGGAGGTTTGTGCCAGGAAATGGGTAGGAAAACAAATACATATTTCACAATATCACATCTGCTAAGGCCAGGAAAGCATCAGTCCATTATTATACATTTTAATATCATTTTTGTACATTTCTGTAGCTCTACGAGAGGAGATTGTTTCTTTTTTTTTTTTTTTTGAGACGGAGCCTCAAGCTATCCCCCTGGATAGAGTGCCATGGCATCACAGCTCATAGCAACCTCCAACTCCTGGGCTCAAGCGAGTCTCCTGCCTCCGCCTCCCAAGTAGCTGGGACCACA
>CAUYQV010103442.1:0-12667 GCA_963574575.1 Galagoides demidoff | reverse complement strand
TTTTTTTTTTTTGAGACAGAGCCTCAAGCTATCCCCCTGGGTAGAGTGCCATGGCATCATAGCTCATAGCAACCTCCAACTCCTGGGCTCAAGCGAGTCTCCTGCCTCCGCCTCCCAAGCAGCTGGGACCACAGGCGCCCGCCACAACGCCCAGCCATTTTTTAGTTGCAGCCATCATTGTTGTTTGGCGGGCCCGGGCTGGGGATTCGAACCCGCCACCTTAGGTGTACGTGGCTGGCGCCTTAGCTGATTGAGCCACAGGTGCCGAGCCAGGCAGGCCAGCTTTATTGGTTCTGTGCCATTGCTAAGTTCTCTAAACTTAAGGAGTCTCAGTTTCTTCCTCTGTGAATGAGAATGGTGGTTATCTGTTTCAAAGTATAGTTCTGAAGACTAAAGTACTTTTTTGTTTGTTTGTTTTTTGTTTTTGCGGTTTTTGGCTGGGGCTGGGTTTGAACCTGCCACCTCTGGCATATGGGGCCGGTGCCGCACTCCTTAAAGTTAAGTAGTTTTAAAATAAGCTTACTTGTGGGCGGTGCCTGTGGCTCAGTGAGTAGGGTGCAGGCCCCATATACCGAGGGTGGTGGGTTCAAACCCAGCCTCAGGCCAAACTGCAACAAAAAATAGCCAGGCGTTGTGGCGGGCACCTGTAGTCCCAGCTACTTGGGAGGCTGAGGCAGGAGAATCACCTAAGCCTAGGAGTTGGAGGTTACTGTGAGCTGTGACTCTACAGCACTCTACCAAGGGCAATAAAGTGGGACTGTCTCTAAAAAAAAAATAAATAAAATAAAGTAAATTTACTTGTTTAGTAACAGTAAAGAATATATTTTGATTGTTTTTCTTTTTTAGAAAGTCAGTTGTCAGCAGCCATGAAAAGGCTTTGGGAATTACTCTGCAAGCTTTAATTTTTTTATTCTCATGCCTTGAAACAAAATTAAAAATTGTTTGAAATTAAACCTAATAGTAGTAGATATTTTCTTTTCTTTCTTTCTTTCTTCCTTTCTTTTTATTTTTTTGGTAGAGACAGAGTCTCTGTTTATTGCCCTTGGCTATTTTTTTTTGCGGCAGTTTGGCTGGGGCTGGGTTTGAACCCACCACCCTCGGTGTATAGGGCCAGCACCCTACCCACTGAGCCACAGGCACTGCCCAGATATTTTATTTTTCTAACCAGTTGTGTCTACAGAATTTATTTCGATATGACTATGGCCAAGAAAGAATTCTTTCAAAGATTTTGCAAATCAGATTCTTTTTTTCTTTTCTTTTTTGCAACTCAGATTCTTTCTCAAAGCAGTTTGCTTATTTACCCTCTAGTCCCTTTGTTGATTGAATCCAGTGTTCCTGCTTTCTGGATGTCTCCATACTGTGGCATCAGCCCTGTGGGGGTTGGGGTGCTTACACAGGGCCTGCTGTTATTGATGCATGGGAGTGTGGTGCTCCTGCTAAGCCTGGCCTTGGCCAGCCAGCTCTTTTGCACTAAGTAATACTAATCTCAGCTTGCCTAAGCTACTGTATTTGTTCTTTTAAAAACATTGTCCAGGCAGTGCCTGTGGCTCAGTGGGTAGGGCACCGGCCTAACATACCAAGGATGGCGGATTTGAAACCGGCCCCAGTCAAACTGCAACAAAAAATAGCTGGTTCCTGTAATCCCAGCTACCCAGGAGGCTGAGGCAAGAGACTTGCCTAAGTCCAAGAGTTGGAGGTTGCTGTGAGCTGTGATGCCACAGCACTCTACTGAGAGCGACAAAGTGAGACTCTGTCTCTTAAAAAAAAAAGAAATGGGCAGCACCTGTCACTCAAAGGGGTAGGGTGCCAACCCCATATGTTGGAGGTGGCAGGTTCAAACACAGCCCTGGCAAAAAAAAACTGCAGAAAAAAACATCCTAGCTCAGGCCCATAGCTCAGTGGTTAGGGTGCTGGCCATAACTACTGGGGCTGGTGGGTTCAAACCCAGCCCAGGCCTGCTAAACAACAGTGACAACAACAACAACAACAAATAGCCAGGCATTGTAGCAGGCTTCTGTAGTCCCAGCTACTTGGGAGACTGACAAGAGAATCGCTTAAGCACAAGAGTTTGAGGTTGCTGTGAGCTGTGATGCCAGATGCCACGGCAGTCTACTGAGTGCAACATAGTGAGACTCTGTCTCAAAAAAAAAAAAAAGTTGGCTTGGCGCCTGTGGCTCAGGTGGCTAAGGTGCCAGCTACATACACCTAAACTGGCAGGTTCAAATCCAGCCTGGGCCTGCCAAACAACAATGATGGCTGCAACCAAAAAATAGGCAGGTGTTGTGGCAGGTGCCTCTAAGTCCCAGCTACTTGGGAGGCAGAGGCAAGAGAATCACTTGAGCCCAAGAGTTGGGGGTTGCTGTGAACTGTGATGCCATGGCTCTCTACCCAGGGTGACAGCTTGAGGCACTGTCAAAAAAAGTCCTTTTTTTTTTTTTTCCTATTTCTGTAAACCAGCCTAAAATTTCAGAAGTAGGAAGAGGAGTGTGATGGGGAGGAAGTAGGTATAAGACGTTGCTAAACCTGATTGTCCTAGCTTGAAATAAATGGCAAGAGTAATAGGCTTGTCAACTTTAATCCTAGCTGTTGCCTTCTACTTAGGCGCCTCTCTTCTTAACCAGTTGGAATTTGGTGGGGACCCTTCCAAACAACCTGAGTCTCACTTTCAGGATATTGTTAGATAGGCCAAACAGTGTGTCTTCTATTTCTAGCAGGGATGCTTTTGATTGTTCCCCTTCCCTGAAAGCCTGGGATTGGCCACTTGGCTCCAAGCAGAGAGCTTGGCATTATTCATTGGTCTGAGGAGCAAGACTCTCTGAGGTCAGGGATGCCCTTGGCAGAAGAGAGTAAGTTCCTTAAGTATGAAATGTGGTAGTGGTGCTTCTGAAGATGAAAATCAACAAAGCTTTGTGGAAGGGCTTTGCAGAAAATTGTATATACGAATGATAGAGAAGCCCTATTTTCCCTTACTGGATTCTCTTTGTAAGGGAAGTTGTAGTTAGCTCATTGCTCTCTCTCTGAATATTTCCCCTTGTTTTCATTCTTGAAGGACTGCCACCAACTCCTGTACAACTGCTCTATCCAGTGTCCCGTTTCAGCAATGTCAAATCCCTCCAGCACCTTTGCAGATTCCGGATCCGGCAGCTCGTCAGGATAGATCACATCCCGGATCTCCCACTGCCTAAGTACAACTGGGTCATTTGGATTGGGGCTGGGACAGGGGTGGAGTGAGTTACAAATGTCAGGCCTAAACTGCTTACATAGGCAGAGTCTTGCATAAAATATCCACAGGTATCATCCTTTCATTCTCTTATGTCTTAGCTCTAGAACTGTCACATTGCAACCAGAAGGGAGGAAAATGTGTCTATCAGCCTCCCTTCTGTAGTCTCTATGAAGAGCAGAGTGGGAGTGGTAAGAAAGCAGGAGACAGAACTATAATAAGTGAGAAAATAGGAATTTTGTTAGGTTGGCAGCATCTTTGGTATAACCATGCAGGGAATGACGAAGGATTGAACAAAGGAGATATTTCTTTTATATTCTGTATAAATAACCCTTTGTGTTTATATATTTTTCATTTGTTTTTCACAGACCTCTGATTTCTTATATCCGAAAGTTCTACTACTATGATCCTCAGGAAGAGGTGTACCTGTCTCTAAAGGAAGTGCAGCTCATTTCCAAACAGAAGCAGGAGGTAGAACCCTCCACGTAGCGAGGGAGTGGCCCCCTGCTGATCGCCACCAAGGGTATGAGCTCTCTGCCTCACTGTCCAGCTGCATTGCTTCCTGGCAATTATCATCATGTGCTGAGCCTTTTGCCTCCCCCACCCCACATATACAGTCTTGATCAGGCAACTGTCCACAGAGTTACCATACCTGATAATGGAGCCCCCAAGGGGGGAGAAAAGCAGACGAACATTAAAGGCTTAAAGAATATTTGCCAAGAAACATACAAGCTAATTGCTGAACATAATCAAAGAGGAGGACACACAAGTATAGCTGAGTGTGTCACCTTCTCTCATACTTTGGCTGATCTTCCTGACATTGTACAAATTATATAGTATAAAGCAAAAACCAAAGGGGAAGAAAACTTCATCAGAGAAACGCAAACATGCTTTAGTAGCAATAGGCATATACTTCAGTGAGATCCCCATCTTGTCCCACAGTGTGGAATATGCAGATGAGGAAAACAGTTTGCTTTTCTCCTCAGAGAAATTCATTTGTTCAAGAGAATAAATGAATTGGGCCAGGTGCGATGCCTCACACTTATAATCCCAGGCGATAGGCTGAGGGAGGGCTGATTGCTTAAGGAGCAAGAGTGAGATTCTGTCTCTTAAAAACTAGCTGGGCATTGTGGCAGGTGCCTATAGTTCCAGCTACTTGGGAGGCTGAGACAAGAGGATCACTTGAGCTCCAGGAATTGGAAGTTGCTGTGAGGTATGATGACAGGGTGCTCTACTAAGGGCGATAGAGTAAAACTCTGTCTATAAAAAAAAAGGAGAGAGAGAGACTAAATGGATTAACTAAAGAATTCACTTATCTAAGAGGATATTTTCCATTGCTACACTGAGTTCTACTCATTTATTTTCCCATAAAGTATCTTGGAATATTTTTTGTGCAGATGAATTGTAATTAATCTTTTAAATTACATTAAAGTGAACATTGCATGGTTGAAGTGAGTAGGAGATGCAGTTGCCAGAGATCCCTTTGGTGGTCTTAAGGATGAGCAAGATCGACTGCCAGTGACTCTTGGCTCTCCTCTTAGTGTGGAGTGTTGTTTTTAAAGCACTGAATATTAATACTTCTTTACTAACCTTTGTTCCGCAGTCCCACTCCAAACACATAACAAAGGGAAAAACACACAAGAAACTTAGAGTGGAAAGGAGCCTTTAATCTCTCTACCCTCTCTGCTATTTTCCTAATCAGAGAGAATGACCACTGGGTTTTCTACAGGCATGGCTAATCTGAACCTAGCTGTGGGTCTCCTCTTGGCTCTTCGGAAGTTCCTGATCCTTTGTTTTGGGGGGAAAGCATCTGAGCTGGGCTAATAAGGATTAACAAGAAGAAAAGAAATGGAGAAGAGAGATTAAGAAATGGTAACTCTGGGCTGGGCACAGTGGCTCATGTGTATAATCCTAGCACTCTGGGAGGCCAAAGCAGGAGGCTCTCTTGAGCTGAGGAGTTTGAGACCCGCCTGAGCAAGAGCAAGGAACTATCTCTGCTAAAAATAGAAAAATTAGCCAGGTATCATGGTATGCACCTATAGTCCCAGCTACTCATGAAGCTGAGACTAGAGGTTTGCCAGAGCCCAGGATTTAGAGGTTGCAGTGAGCTATGATGATGCCACTGCACACTACCTGAGGAAACAGAGTGAGATTCTTGTCTTGAGGAAAAAAAAAAACAAAAACAATTCTGGGAGGCTATAGAGTTTTCACTTAAAGGCTTCTGGACTGGGTGTGCAATCTGTTAACATTTCTTCAATTATATGTAAATTGTATGCCTTGGAAGTGACTTCTAGAACCTCTATGTTGGAGGGTTTCTTTGCATGGTGGCTTTTGCATTTGAGATTAGGGTAGGAAGGTAGAGGGAGAACTAGAGTGGTCTATCAGCCCAACTGTACTCCTGAAGAATAATTAGGAGTACCACTTCAGTTCACACAATGAACCCACACAAACAGGAGCACGTTCAGAGAAGGGCCTTACGGTAGTGGAGGGCTCCAAACTTCATGATATGGGGAATAAATAAGGGACTAGAAATACATAGTTAAGCTAGAACAGAGAAGTTTTAGGGAATAGTAATCGAAAAGAAGTCATTGATAGGTTTTCTAAAGAAGAATGATAAAGCTTATTTTGTATGATTCCTGCAGGGCAGGGCAAGGACCAAGATGAATGTGATAAGGAATTAGCTTTTGGTCCAGCTTAAGAAGTAAAACTTTTTTTTTTTTCCCGAGACAGTCTTACTTTGTTGCCCTCAGTAGAGTGCTGTGACGTCACAGCTCACAGCAACCTCCAGCTCTTGGGCTTGGATGATTCTCTTGCCTCAGCATCCCAAGTAACTGAGACTACACGAACCCACTACAACACTCGTCTTTTTTTTTTTTTTTTTTTTTTGAGACAGATCCTTAAGCTTTCACCCTGGGTAGAGTGCACGTGGCATCACATTTCACAGCAACCTCCAACTCCTGGGCCCAAGTGAGTCTCCTGCCTCTGCCTCCCAAGTAGCTGGGACTATAGGCACTCGACACAATGCTCAGCTATTTTTTGGTTGCAGCCATCATTGTTTGGCAGGCCGGGGCTGGATTCGAACCTGCCCGCTCATGTGTACATGGCTGGTGCCTTAGCCACTTGAGCCACAGGTGCCAAGCCTCAGCTTATTTTTTTTGTTGCAGTTTGGTTGGGGCCAGGTTCGAACTCACCACCCTCGGTATATGGGGCCGATACCCTACCCACAGAGCCATAGGAATCTCCTTAGGAGAACCTTTTTAATAGAGAATCCAAAAATGGGATGGTTTTCCTCAAGAGTTTTCATTTGGTAGATATATGTTAAGTACCTGATGTGAATTGGGAATAGAGTGCTGAGCAAGACAGTCAAAGGCCCTGTTTTTTATAAGGAAAGACAGCAAACATGTAAATAAATGAATAGGCTAATGTCAGGCAACTGTACATGTTATAAGGAAAATAAATCTAGGTAAAGTTTAGTGATTAGTGGTGTTGAATGTTAGCTCTGATTAGGAAAGGCCTTGTGAAGAGGTGACATTTCAGCTGATACCTGAATATCAAGGAGTCAGCCATGAGAGGACCTGGGAACAACATTCTGGACAAGGGGACCTACCTATAAATGTAAAGGTCCTGCCTTAGATGGGAAAGAGTATGGGAGGATCAGGTAGAGGCCAGGGGTTGCCATTTGTCTTTGAATTTTGGAGCAGTCTTGTATTGGCAAAGTTTGAACTGAACTTCCAGGGTTCCTTTTTGCTGTGATAGTAAGATTGTTGCCTGTGGCAGATAATAAACATAATATTGTATTTGTTGCTGATTTAGATCCTAGGACCCCTTGAAAAGGGGAAGTAACACTTCCCAAGGGAAAGGTTTTGGCCTTATTATTTTTTGTTGGCTCATTTTAATTCGGGAGTTCTGAATAGCCTGTTTGGTTGGTGTGGTGTTACCTGGGAGATTTTGTGCCAAGGTGCTTGGAGTTAGGGTACAGAGTAATCGCTAGAACGGTACCTGTCTCAAGTCAGAAGGTGAGAGTTACACTGGCCTTTGTGATTCTTTGTCAACCCTCTTCAATAGTTAGAAACTACAGAAACAGGCTCAGAGGGCTTTCTTCAGGGGCTTATTTCCATTTTTAGTTCCTAGAGTAGGTAGGGCTCAGGGATAAAGTGGATGGGAAATTGAGGAAAAGAAAGACTTTAGGCAATATGGTAGGATATATTTATTACTTACTTCAGGACTTTGTTTTGGCATCCAAGTCATATGCTGCTCAGATCCCCCCTTACAGAAGCCATTGCTACATCACCAGTCAGCTGCAGTATTGTTGGAAACAGTTGGCTATCCAGGCTTTATTCTTCATTTAGCTGAGTGTCTCTACTGCCAGTGGCTATGCTGTTCTTTCACTCCATTTTGGTTTACTTTGTTGAACTGTTCTAATTTTCTGTTTTTTTCTTTTTTTTACCCAGGCATTTGGTTGCCAAGTTCCAGTTTTGAAGAACCAAGTGAAGCTACCATGAAAAGAAGAGAGAGGAAAATCAAGAGGGAATAGGAAGGGTTGGGATTCTTTATGCAAAAACGTTGGTTTCCCCTTCACAGCCCTGGGACTTGGAAGAAGCACACAACCATAATACTCTGAGTGGGGGCTCCACTGCTCACATCCACTCATGTGGTGTCCTAGAACTGGAAAAGCTCCTTGGAAAACTGGAAGAAGTCTCAACACTGTTTCTTTTTCAGAACTTTTGTTTTTGATGTTTGTATTTCTTGGTGTGGAAAACTTAACCTCAAAGGCAGCTGGGATTTGTACTCATTGGATTAGAAGTGGTATGAGGAGTGAGCAGGTCCAAAGAAGGGGCAGGGAGGAGAGCAGTCATGAAGCTGGTGCCAAAGGCAGAGTTAAGAGTCTCCACCAGGGACCTTGAAGAAGGCAGGAGCCAGAGAAGTGCAAGCAGGATTAGAGGTATCTGAGGGAAGGTGAATATGCTTCTCATTGCCATGGGTAATCTCAGTAGGAGCAGGAAAGAAAGGAGAGTGGGTGGTCTTGAAGAGAAGATTATTGAACACAGACTGACAAATGGTCTTTGCTGTGGAAAGTAGTGACACCCTGCATCCTTTTCATTTTAAGATTTAAGAAAATGATTTTGAAATCAACTTTCATGGAAGCTGTATTAGTTTCATTCTGTTTAATTCCTTAAGCTCTGTGACCCGAAATTAACCCTATTCTTCTTCCATCCTCAGCCCATTACCCCTAGAGTAACTGTACATTTCACTGTGGTCTTGGTAACCTCATTTCTATTGCTTCTGCCAGCTGTCAAGGCAATAGTGTTTCTCATCACCTGAGCAGTTCAGAGCCAGTCATGGGCTGCTGAGGTCAATGGAGCATGCTTCTAGATTCTTAATGGCAAATTGTACCCATGACTTAGGAGTCAGCGTTACTAGGAGTCAGCGTTACTTCCATGTGTCTGTCAGCTAGTGAGAGGGAATGTGGAGGAAGGTGAGAAACAAAACTATGGGTAGCTGTGCTCTTCCTAGAGAAAGCTCTTAAGCAATTCAGCCCTAAAATGATTTCCTTAGATCAGAGAAGAGCATCACATCTCCTGTTTTTAGGTTATTGTCCCACTTCTGAGATGGGAGGTGGGAAGAGCTTCTTAATTTTCCTTTGTTTAGACTAGCTACCCAAACATTTCCTGAATTATATATGTTGGCCTTCCATTCATTGGGAAGTCTGTTAGATGCTGATTTGAGAGTTGTCTGACTTCCTAGTAGATGTTGAGGAGGGGGAGAAAAACTCCAGTGGTCTTTAATTGTTTCTGCAGCTGGCCATTGACAAATTGTATGACATTTATGAGTGTGCTTTCCTATGGAGTTTACTCTGGGTAGAGGTTTGCTGTTGAAATGTGACAATTGAGCTGTTGGATCTTTATTAGTCTTGCAGTAAGTTTTTCATGACAGTGCCTCATTTGGGTTCCCCATATTTATATTTGCCTCATCTCGCAAGATAAATAATGTCAGGTTTATGGTTTCCTGATGGTCAGGTTTATGGTTTCCTGATGATTTGGAGTGAGGCTCCAGTATCTTGGTAATTTATAGGACTGCCTGTCTGGAAGCATTGGGCCTTATGTCCTGCATGGAATGGCCAGTCTTCCTCCTACTAGCTGAAAAGGGAGGAAACTTGTATCATTATCTGGCTATAAAGAGATGGCCTATATAAGTTGAGCTTTGCAGCATAAACACAGCCCATCTCTGATTCACCATGTGGTACCTCTTCTCTCCTTGGCTTCCATGACAGTATTATCTACCAAGTAAGTAAGATTGTGATCCCAGTAATTGGCTTACCCTGTGAGTCTTGCCTATGGAGAGGGCATGTAACTCTCCATTTTGCAGAAAGTATCACCCCACTGTAAAGCCTAAAGTCTGGAATCCATTGAGATCCTTAAATGCCTGATAGGCAACCTGGGATCTTTTTTATTTGCCCCATTTCAGCCACTCATAATTTTAAAATTATTTTTCGGTGTGTATTTGTCTAGCTTGGTACTGGATAATGCGGAAAACATAAGAGGTAGAAGGCATGTTCTGTGGCATAAGGGAGCTTTTAGGTGACTGCCACACATGAAGCAATTGGAAAATGACTTATTGTGGCAGAAAGTCAAGGACTGTCTTTAAGGATGATTGGAGTGAATAAGATCAGTGTAGATTAGATGATGTGGGAAAGGTCCATGCTGATGAGGCTTTGGGTTGTAGGTTAGGGCAAAACAATGAGATGAGAAACACATGAACAAAAAATAAGGAAGCAGAAAGCTACACAGCATGTACTGAAAAATACACAGTCCTATTGGAGCAACCATGTTGAAGCATCCTTTTCCAGTGTAGTAGTCTATACTGAGACTTCAGTTATCAGACAGGTCTGCATGGTGAGGTAGAGCCCAAAGCTGGAAGTCATCAGGGCTCAAGCCATCACCAGGAACTTTACTGTATGAGGGAGGCAGAGCCCCTGCACCTCTATGGGACTGGGGTTTCTATTGGAGAACTTGTACACTCAGGTATAAAACCAAACTAGCTGAAGAGGCATGACCCAACCTCCCCACCCACTCTCCTCCTGGAAGGATAGTGTTTAATTAACTGGTCCGTCTGTGCTGAAGTTCCTTAGAGTGGGCCAAAACAGAGTAACACAAGAGGAGAACATCTCATCTCCATAGGGCCTGGGTGTTTGCTGCCTGCGTGAGTGGCCTTGTGTAGAGCAAGTTAGGTGAAAGGGAGGTGCAGGGCTCAGCCTGTTTTCTGAGAACATCATGGTCAGAGAGGGAGCAGGAATAGCAGGGCCAGTGGTTAAGCATTTGCCCTTCCCCTCCCTTGGCCAGCCCACCCATTTTGCCAGCTGCGCAGCACTAATTGAAATGCAGTCTACAGAGGGAACACATTCCTTTCTGGTTGTTGTACAGTCAAACTGAAAAAGGCACTCACTTCTGGGGACTCACCATTGACTGGGTTAATATCAGTAGCTCCAGGACCAGCATGTGTAGCGTCACTTGTTTATGATTAATCTACTGTAACCTTCCTTAGGTGTGAACCAATGTGAGCTAGTGACAACTACTGCTACAACTTTCTGTTTCTTGAAATTTGTGTACTATGTTTGGAGCATGGGAATAGTTTTGGTGTGGGAGACTGGATAAGTGGGTGACAGCTGGCTCTTAAGGGAGTTTGGGACCATTGGTGATGACCTTGCCCCGGTTACCTGCCCATGCCCCATGAAGTGAATATAACACACTGAATGGGAGACATGTGGAAAAAAGACTTGGCCAAAGAGAGGTCATCTCCAAGGTTCCTTCTCCTTCTTTTCCTGCTTCTCACTTGGGCTGATCACGTAAGCTCCTTCTTGAGGCTGGGAGTGACGTGGAAGTAGCTGCAAATTCCCCTATAACACATTCAGGGAGAACTGGGGAAAGAGGCTGGTTAGAGTTTCCAGGCCCAGGGTGAGAGACTGGAGTAGAGCTAAAAGTCCGGGGTGCTGGCCTTGTCAGCTCTCACCTCTGGTCCCCTGGAAGAGTGTGTCCTGCTGAAAGCCCTCTGGTCTCAGAAGAAAGTGGAGAGAGGAGGGACATTGTCCTTTTGTAACATCCTTCCCTTCCCATCTGCCTCTGCTATAGCTTTGGAGCCCTGAGTAGAGTGAGTTAGATGAAGGGGAAGTTAGTGGTTGAGGCCCTGGGAGGTAGCTGAAAGGTGGTCTGAAAGTCTGTGTGTGTGTGTGTGTGTGTGTGTGTATGTCTGTATGTGTGTGCATGTCTTCATTTGCTGAAGTCTTGCTGCCAGTTGAGGTGTTGAGCGCATCTCCACTGGGAGGAGACCCTGCATTTGTTTTTCACTTTTAAGAGAATGACATGCCCCCTGTCAGCAAGGGAGGAGCTTTTGAGTTAGACATTTTCCCTATGGGAATCCTCTTGGTTTGGTTTGTGGGGAAGGGGGGAATGGATAAGTGATTTTTATCTCTAATCGTCAACACAGCTGTTCTTACACTGAATTTGTGCTATTGCATACATGTAGCCATCTTTCTTTTCACTGCAGCAGTGTTTATCAGTAGTTCAAAATGATTTATTTGCTCCTGGGGAGTAAAACCTTTTTTATTAAAAAAAAAAAAAAAAAAAAAAAAGAAAGTGTGCCCCTCCACCTACGCTATGATAGCTATAGGATATTGGGCCACAAAGGTCAAGTCTTCAAGTCCCTGTGATATATCCTGTTTTGACATTGGAGCCTTCATGCTCAGCACAAAACGAACAGGAAGTCTTGAGAAAATCGAGAGTGAAGTCTTGGGAGGAGTGAGATTGGGGTTGGATCATAGACACAGGCAATGGGGACTCAGGTACTGCAGTTAGAAAAATAGAGTGATGAGTTGTATTTAAAATATTGATTATCTAATCTGCCAGAAAAAGACCTTTCTTTACGTGCAGATTTCATGTTGCCCTTGTCCTTTTCATTGCTTCTTGACCTTCCTGGTAGGTGTCACCCAGTTTCTTCCTGTTTCCCTTCCTGTTTCTCTCTATACCTTCTGCCATCCCTCTCTATTCCCCTCTACCTCCCGGGAAGCCAGTCCTGCATGCTGAGTTTGTGACATGCTTTCACTCCATTTCATCTTTAGAGGGTTTAGAGGGTACTTGGAACCACTCCCTTTCCCCTTCCTACTCCCTCTTCTGCAACGCCAAGAGGCATCAAGGGGCAGGCAAAAAGCCAGCCATGGTGGGAAGACATGCATGTTTGGTTGCAGCTGGACTGCGATCGTAGTTGCTCCTGGAGATAGAGTGCAAGGAAGGCTTAGACACTCTTCTTCAGAATCTGGGATAATCACAAACCATACAGCCCCTCTCAGAGCTGCGTCCTTAGCTCCCTAATCAGCTCGGGGAGCAGGAAGGCTGGTCTGAATACTCCCATCTCTGGTGCTCCCTTGGACAGGGACCTGCCCTTCACTCTTAGGCC
>CAUYQV010103439.1:0-46735 GCA_963574575.1 Galagoides demidoff | reverse complement strand
GTGCATGTTCAAATCCTTATGGAGGTAAACCAATACCTCGTGAGCCTGCTGGTGTGAAGAAAAATCCTGAGTAAATTTCATTTTGCTTCCTCTGCATCAGCTCAGATTGGTGTAGTCAAGTTCTTTATTTTATTTTATTTTATTTATTTATTATTTTTGAGACAGAGCCTCAAGCTATGCCCCTGGGTAGAGTGCCATGGCATCACAGCTCACAGCAACCTCCAACTCCTGGGCTCAAGCGAGTCTCCTGCCTCCGCCTCCCAAGTAGCTGGGACCACAGGCACCCGCCACAATGCCCGACCATTTTTTGGTTGCAGCCATCATTGTTGTTTGGCGGGCCGGGGCTGGGGATTCGAACCCGCCACCTTAGGTGTACGTGGTTGGTGCCTTAGCCAACTGAGCCACAGGTGCTGAGCCATAGTCAAGTTCTGAGAGGAAGAATCCAGACAAAGGACTGAGTATTCAGGAGCTGTTAAGGGTCCAGATTGGGGCGGCACCTGTGGCTCAAAGGAGTAGGGCACTGGCCCCATATACCAGAGGTGGAGGGTTCAAACCTAGCCCCAGTCAAAAATAATAATAATTAAAAAAAAGGGGTCCAGATTGGTCAGAGAAGTTCTGGCCTAATCAGAGTTTCCCCTTCATTGACAATATAATTTGGGGGTTAATTTGGACTGTCCCTTTGCCTATAGTAATTAGCACTAAAAAAGAGAAATAAAGAGTGATCTGTCAAAATGGAGGCACTTCATAGCACTTGCCCAAACAACTTGTTCTTGTCTTTTATTTTTAGCGATGACATCAGCTGGGTTAAGTTTTGGTTTCTAATGAATCGAGTCCATTCACATCCGCCTCTACTGAATATGGCCAATGGATTTTCATTACAAATCTACTACTTTGAGAGAGATTTGGCAAGCTCGTCGTTCGATCTCCCAAGATTTTGAGAAATTCAGCAGAGTGAGAAAGGGCCGCCTCGTTTATTGGTTATGTATTTAAAGAGCCAATTTCAGCGAACTCATTAAACTAACACGTGTCTCCTCTCTTCAAAGTCTTCCTAATTGTTTTGTGTACGTGTGTACATCTCCAAAGAGTTGTCTCCAGCTCTAAGCTCTTGGAAACCAGGAAGTGTTATGTAAAGTGGGAACTACAGCTCCCTGGAGCCCAGTCTTTTTAGATCTGAGCCATATGTTACGATAAATAAATAATCCCAGAAGCGCCTCTCTGGCTTCTGGCAAGGATGTAACAATTTAGCTGTGAGGCGGCATAACGCCTACAGTAAAAAAAAAAAAAAAAAATTAGGAGAAGAAAAACGATTTCACATCTTGGTATGAAAATGAAAAAGGCCCACTAACAACAAAAATTATGTATGTGGAAAAGATATGGGGGCGACTTGACTCAGAGCTGGAGAGAAGAAAAACTGGAGATTTAAATACCAGCAGTTGGGTTCAAAGTCAACAGAAAGGGGAAAGATGAACTCACCGACAACAGGAGCATTAAAGAGCCAGGTGCTGTGTGACTGTCCTCATCCAAAGGTCTCTGATTAATTCTGAACCTCAGCCCTGGAGGACCAACTATTGTTTCTGGACTTAATCTATGTCATGGTAGAGGTTTCTGTGAGATAAAGCCGTGTATCCAGGTGTATTTGAAGGTAACAAAAACCCAGTTATATTGAGCCTCTGAATTTGGTGTGACTGAAGTTATTTGCCAAAGGTCGTATTTATAGCCCCATGACTAATCGTTATGGCCAAGGCCAAACCACAGGATGAACGGACAGCCATCATTCTACAGGACCGCCTTGATGGAACAAGGATCGGAGGCTACGTGCTTGGATCTCACCAATGGTAGATATAACAAATGCCCTATCTTTTAAAAAATACATTTAAGAAATACTTTTATTTTTGTTTTTTAAACCGCTATTGGGACACGATTCAGTGTGTTCGAACAAAAAAGTCTTTGACACATTTCCTTCAGAACCAAGCACCGGGCAAAGATGGTGTGTTTCCTCCTGATGAACTGTTTCCTAAAATTAGACACATACCAAAAAAAAAAAAAAATGCTGCAATCAGTGGTTTTTCTTTCCCCAGGTTGGTGGGCAGCTCAGAAGCTCTCACGCTTCTCAATCAGAATTTACCGGTACGGTTTCTTCTTTTTCCACCTTTACTTCTGGTTCATTTCGATCCTCAAACCGTTTTTACAACCTCCATCATTTTTTTTCCGAAGGAGGCGGCATATAAAAAAGGGGCCGTTAATTCAGGGATTGAAAATGTGCCTCGGAGATAAGTGTTTCCAAATGGCACTGGGTTCCCTTGGCAGGATGTTTGCTCTCCCCTCATCGCTATTTATTTATCTGAAGGGAAAAGGAACAAGAAAGCAGAAGACGGCAAATGGAGGGCGGAAGGTCTGCCTGGAAAATTCCAAGGAGCAAACACCTGACAACATCGTAGCCTCTGAAACAGATGGGTCCTGGGGAGAATTATGATTTCCATACTCACAGACTCCTTTTCTCGTGTGCAAACATAGTCGGGAGCTGGTTTTCGCCTGCTCTTTCCTCAATGCTCAAACAACTGAAATTACAAACGTACCCCCAGGTGCCGTCTTCACCACAGATGTCTGGGATGGGAATGGGAGTGTGTTTCTGTGTAGTCAGACGCTGGAAGGTAGAACTGGTAAGAGGAGTGGAATTAACATGCAAGCGGGCACCCGGGAGAGTTCCTGTCCTGCTTGCTAATAGCATCCACAGATTTCTAGGACAGCCATTGCGATCTCTGTGTTTGTTTCTAACTGTCTGCAGTTGCTAACAAGGTTTTAGAGATTAATAATTTGCTAGTTGAAAGATTACCAGTTAGGTAGACACGCAAAGGGTCTTGGGGCTATTTTTCTTCCCATAGGTAATATCTGGCTTTGGGTCTGTGTGTTTAGTTTTGAAGAGGGAAGATTGTGTGTTTTTAAAGGCGTGGGGAAGATATTCACTACAATAGATAGTAGGTGGCAATCAATGTATAAAAAGATAACTGCAGAGCTTAGGACAGCAGGGAGAGTACTGGTCCAGCCCTTGGAACTCCTGAGTTCTCTTCTTGCCCTGCCATTACCTAGTACAGTGGGGAGAGCCGGCTGCTTGCCAGCAGGCACCTCATTCTCCACTTTTCTCTCTGCTCCTAGAGGCGGACCATTCAGACTGCACTGTGCAAGCTCCCCTGCATCTGGCGTCCCACAAACTTGGAGAGACAGGTGAAAAACAGAGCTATCTCTGGCTGTAGAGACCTCGATGCAGATACCTCCCGCAGGGGTCCCGGTTCCCCCATTCTGGCCCTTCTACTTGGCCTCCTCATCCTTTGCTGACTGATACAAATGATGACCAGCTTCAGCAAACTGAAAATGGGTTGGATTCTAAACCAGTGGATTCACTGGCTCAGGGCAGTGGCGCCTGGATTCGTTCCCGGAGGCTGCTAGGTGGAAAGATTACCCGGTGCCCACATGCCTGGGCCTTCATAGACAGCTGTTTTACCTCAGGAAAAATGTAAGGCCGAGTGAGCCTGTCCACTGTTGCAGAGGTTTACATTCAATTTTACTCACCAAAGACATTAATAATGCACGTGGGCAATTGGGGATAAGATTTAAAATTTTTTTAAATGATTTTTTAAATGTTTGTTTGTTTTTAAATAACTTGACAAAAGGGTGAAAAGACTGTATAACAGGATAGCGAGATCAGAGTCCAGGCTTCATTCCGTCGGCAGAACTGTCCCCGGGACCTTGTGGGGAGCTAGACATGAACATAGTTACAGGAGGAAACCTGGGAGGACTTGGCAAGGAGGGGGAGCCAGAGTCTTTCATATTTATACATTATATATATATATTACATCCAAGTATGCCAGTCATTTGTACCATTTCCCAGGAAGGCAGGGATGCTCGCCGGAGGGGGGAGGCAGCTGGGGTGCAGGCTGGGGCTGGGCTCACAGAAGCTGCAGGAGCTTCAGGGACTGCAGGAGGGCCCCGGGCTCCGCAGATGCCAGGTACTGGCAGCAAAGCCAGTCCTCCAGCTCCACGCCCCGCCTGCGGTCCACCGCCTTCTCCGCGAACTTCATCATCACCAGCGCCCGCTTCACGTCGATCCAGTTGTGCAGGGTGGCGCACAGCGCCTCCTCCGAGGTGCCCGGCTGCTCCACCAGCTCGCGCCGGGGCCCCCAGAGCAGGCACTGCAGCACGCGCTTGGCCTCGCCGATGCGCACGCGCTTGATGGGGTCGGCCTCGAGCAGCAGGTGCGCCAGCTGCTGCAGGCCCGGCGAGTAGAGCGAGCGCGCGGGCAGCGGCGGCAGGTCCTCGGGCCGGTAGTCGCGCTCCCGCAGCCGCGCGCGCACCTCGAACGGGTTGGGCTGGTGCAGCAGCTCGTAGATGAGGATGCCCGTCTGGAACTCATCGAACTTGCGGTACTGGGAGGCGGACACGATCTCGGGGGCCAGGCGGGCCTGGCTCTTCTGCTGCTGCGGGTTGGGGGCGCCGCCCGGCTTCTGCTTGGCCTTCAGGAAGTTGCTGATGATGAGCCTGGGCAGCTGCTTCTCGGCGGGGGCCGGGGACGCGGCGGCGGCGGGGGCGGCCTGCGGGGCGCAGTGCACCAGCAGTAGGTTCTCCAAGCACAGGTCGCGGTGGATAACCCCGTGTTCCTTGAGGTGCTCCAGCCCGTTGCAGAGCTGCAGAAGTAGGAAGCACACGCGCCGCTCGTAGGCCTCGGGCTCGGCCTGGTGGCTGGCCGCCGAGTCCCGCACGAAGTCGGAGGCCGTCTGGTGGGGCACCTCCCGGGTGATGACCACCACGCAGTCCTGCTCCGGGGCAGGCGGCTGCGCGGGTGGGGCGCACGCCGGGTCCTTGGGCGCCTCAGGGGAGGAGAGCATGCTGGAGGGCACCGAGGCCACAAAGTGGCCACAGTCCTGCTGGATGTTGAAGTGCACGGGCACTGAGGGGCAGCCGTAGGAGGCCGTTTTGGGCTCAGGGGTCTTGCAGATCTGTGAGGGGAAAGGAGATGTGAGCGCAAGAGCAGGAATCTGGGGTTCGGTCCAACACATGGAGGGGGGCAGTTGAGTCTCCCTGAGTGAGACTGGTCCACTTAACTCTCCTCCCTACACAAAACCCAACTCAAAGTCATCACACCCACTTAAGGGTAAAAGCTAAAATACACCCATTTTAGAGGAAAACACAGGAGGGAATCTTTGAGACCTTGGGTTGGGCAAACACTTCTTGGCTGCCACATCCAAAGCACTGAATTTAAGTTGAAAAAGTCCCTAGACGTTGGGTGGCACCTGTGGCTCAAGGAGTAGGGTGCCAGCCCCATATACCAGAGCGTGGCCGGTTCGAACCCACTTCCAGCAAACAAAAAAAGTTCCCAGACCTAACTTAAAAATTCAAAACTTATGCTTCTCAGGACACCAATAAGAAAATGGGAAGGCAAGTAACAGACAGACTGGGAAGAAATATTTGCCAGACATATATATACCTGTGAAATGACTTGTATCTAGAATTTACAAAAAAAACTCTTGGAATTCAGTAATACCAAGAGAAACAGCCCAATCAAAAAATAGGCAAAACAGGGCGGTGCCTGTAGCTCAAAGGAGTAGGGGCCATCTCCATATGCATGAGGTGGCGGGTTCAAATGCAGCCCCAGCCAAAAACTACAAAAAAAAAAAAAAAAAAAAAAAAAGCAAAACATATGAATACTCAATTCACCAAAGGTGTAAATGGCCATAAGCACATGAAAAGATTCTTGACATCATTAGTCACTAGAAAATGCAAATTAAACCCACAAGGGGATACAACTTCACACCCCCTAGAATGGCTATAGTAAAGGCCAACAGTTGCCTCTGTGGCAAATGGGAACGCTCACACATTGCTGGTTGGGAGTATAAAATGCCACAGCCACTCTGGAACACAATTTGGCAATTTTTTTTTAATGTTTAAAAAGTTAAACATCAATGACCATATTTCCCAGTGAGAGGTGGAGTACTGGAAGGAAGATATTCCTTGGTCCATAGGATGGGCTAAGCTAATTCTCACGGGGCCAAATAGAATTTAGGCAGGGATCCCACTTGGAACAACAGTGATAGCGGATGGTTTGACTGCTGGTCTGCTCCCTTCTTAAAGACTCTCAAAGGGCTGGCCTTTGCGAGGCCAGTTCTGGCAAAGTTCTCTTAGGTGACTCTAGTTTCTAGAAGCAGGTACATTTGCAATGCCTAGTAGCTGGCGTAACCTGCAAGGCTGATTCTTGCAGCAGCCACAGACTCCCCCGCCCCCCCAGGGTGAGTCATAGCCGCTTAAAGAAAACAGAAAGCTCTCCAGGGAACAGGGTAGCCAGAGCGTCTGCCCAAGCGCTCCCTCTGAACCGAAGATAGAAATAAACAAAGCAGATGATCTCAAGAGCCTCTGTGGGAAGAGTGCCTGGGGAACCCACACAACTGCGTCCTTCTCGCCTCTTCCATCTCTTCTTGTACTAAAGACAGAACCACCTGCCTAAGGATCTCCAGCAAGGCTTACCCTCACCCAGCAGCCACTCAAATGGAGAATCCTGCACCAACCACCTGGCCCTCTGTCAGGCCTCAGTTTCCCTGTTACTCCACTGAAAGGGACTGAAGATGAGAAATGACCTCCTTTCTCGGACAAGTATTATACAACCTCACCCATGCATTATAGAAAGGCAAGGATGGGTACGTACTCCCAAGAAGAAAGCATCTCACGCCTACCTATAAAATATTGTACTGCAACAATCCCCAAAGAGCCCTTCCTTCAGGCTGCTGTTTTGGAATGATTAGAAAGCAGAGTTTATGAAGCAACACGATGCTTATGAGTGATGTTTTTAGAACTTCGCTTGCAAGCACCTTGCCATAGAGATATATTTATACTGCCTCTATATAAACCTTCTCAGCTTGAAACCTGGCATACAAGAGTTCAGCCTCTGGGGAAATTCTTTTAAAGCTAATTGGGGGCAAAGGTGGGTAACACATTAATTTAGTAATCCCTTTATTATAGAAGGAGAATGGAAATAAAAGATAAGTACATTTCACCCAGATGTTGCTTCCTATTATATCAGGAAAAATGATTTTGGAGCGCATGACTAAAGGACGTGGTTACAGGATCTTTCTTGTTCCAACCTACCAAACTGTACTCGGTTTTTAAATGACAGGCATCCAGAACACTATTAAACTAAAGGGAATTTGGGAGAGGGAGGTCATCAAACAATGAGTCTTGCATATAAACAGTGGTTGGCCAGCCACTGTCTGCCCTCTGTGGATTTGGGGGAAGGACATCGCTGTTACCTTCTCACTCCCAACAGATAGTAGACTCTTAAATGGGAGAGGCACCGTGCCAGCTATGTGGTTTTCATGTAGTGTTTCATTAAATCTCATTAACCTCCTCTTCAATAAACAATGCTGGGAAAATTGGATAGCCATCTGCAGAAGAATGAAATCAGACCCCCATCTCTCACCATATACAAAAATCAATCCAAGATGGATTAAAGACATAAACATAAGACCTGAAATTATAAAATTGCTAGAAGAAAACATAGGGAAAACTTGTCAGGACATTGATGTAGGCAAAGATTTTATGGCAAAGAACCCAAAAAACATAGGCAACAGAGCCCCAAAAATAGACCAGTAGGGCTATATGAAATTAAAAGGCTTCTGCACAGCAAAAGAAAAAATTAACAGAGTGAAGAGACAATCTTTTGAATGGGAGAGAATATTTGCAACTATTAATCTGACAGGGAACTACTATCCAAGGGCCTCAATTGAATAGTAAAAATATTCGTTTATATTTTATTTTATTTATTCTTTGTTTATTTTTGAGACAGAGTCTCACTATGGAGTCTCGCTATGTCGCCCTTGGTAGAGTACTGTGGCATCACAGCTCACAGCAACCTCAAACTCTTGGGCTTAAGTGATTCTTTTGCCTCAGCCTCCCAAGTAGCAGGGACTACAGGTGCCTGCCATAATGCCCGACTATTTCTTGTTGTTGTTGTTGTCATTGTGGCTTAGCAGGCCCAGGCTGGATTCAAACCCGCTAGCCCCAGTGAGCTATGGGCACCAAGCCTCAATAGTAAAAATAGATAAATAATCTCTTTGAAAACTAGCAAAGAAAATTAGCAAATGAATGAACATTTCCCAAAAGAATACATACAAGTGGCCAACAGGTAAATGCAAAAATACTCACCATCACTAATAGTCAGGGAAATGCAAATCAAAACTACGATATCCTCTCACTCCACTTAGAGCGGTATTATCAAAAAGGCAAAAATAACAGATGCTGGGGAGGACACGGAGAAAGGGAAAACTTTTTTATACTGTTGGTGAGAATGTAAATTAGTTCAGCCACTATGGAAAACAGTAAAGAGATTTCTCAAAGAACTAACAGCAGAAATACCATCGGATCCAGCAATCCCACGACTGGGTATTTATCCAAAGGAAAAGGAATCAATATATCAAAAGGACACCTGAACTCTCCTGCTTACTCCAGCACTATTCACAATAGCAAAGACAGTAGATCAACCTAAGTATCCGTCAATGGCTGGATGGATAAAGAAGATGTGGTACCTATGCACAACGGATTACTATTCGGCCATAAAATCAGAATGAAATCCTCCAGATTGCAGCACTATGGATGACACTGGAGGTCACGATGTTAAGGAAAATAAGCGAGGCAGAGAAAGACAAATAGTGAATGTTTTCATTCATACATGGGAGCTCAAGATGTAGGTAGATGACATGGAGGCAGAGAGTGGAATGACAGACAGACAGATAGCTGAGGCTGGGAAGGGTGTAGGGGAGGGAGGTGGTGGGTGAAGACAGGTTGATTTAAGGGGTGCAAATACACAGTTCAACTGGAAGGAAGTTCTACCCCTGGTCACTACACAATCTATGCATGTAACAACATTTGACATACACCACATAAATAGGTACAAATATCATGCCTCAAAGAAATACACAGACTGCCCCAAAGGCCTGTTGCTTTCAGTAGGAGGGCTGAAACAAGACGGGAGAGCACTGCTTTGTTCTCCCTCTGCTGGACATATGCACATGGGGAGGCTCAAGTTTTTTCCTGCCCTGCACATGTCTCAAACGGAGTGAAAAGTGCAAGTATTTATTTTAGAATGACCGATGAATTTCAGTGGGTCAATGATTTCACAATACGTGATCTACCAACGACGAGGACCGACAATACCTACCCCAAGGCCTGTTCTCTCCTCTGAATAACAGGGGCACTGATAGATCTTTCCTCACACTCGTTGCAAGGATCAAATGAAATAACGGAGGGGTGGCTTTCAGCACCAGGCCAGCCCGCAGCCCTACAATGGGGAAGGTTGCTATGGTGACGGCTCTTGCCCTTTCCACTGTAGGCCGATGGTGTTGCACAGCCACGCAGAGCTGGCCAGCAGGTATTGTACAAATGCAGAGAGCATGCAGCTGCCACCAAGGGGCCTGGGAAGTGCTTGAGGACCCCCTTTTCTCAGGGGTATCAAAGGCCTGGGTCCTGCAAACACTCTGGGCCCAGAGCTCCAGGGGAGCCGCTGAGATGTAAATGAAGGAGCAGAGTAAATGGCAACTGGGTTGGGTGCATTTCAAAATCATCATGCTCGGCTTTGGCAAGGGTTGCTGGCAAGGGCTGTGCAGGGCGCATGTTAACCAGCCCCGTGAGCCCCGGGCCAGACGCCCGAGATCATTCTACAGCGCTGGATGTGTGTGTGTGTGTTTTGGGGGGGGGGGTGTGCGGTGGGGAGGGGAGGCAACTTGGGGAGAGGGGAGGCTTCTTCTCCATCCTCCTTTTCCCAAACACCCTGCCCCCCATCTCCACCCTCTTTTCATTTTTACGGGGTCCTGCGCTCAGATTTTAGCTCTCAGACTTTGCACACACTTTTGGTTCAGCTCAAATTTCAAGCTTTTTTGCTGAGCCAAGACTCATTTTAAACTTTGGAACCAGGGCCTCATGCTTGGGTGAAAATCTGGGCTAAGTCACGTCGATTAAATAAAAAAGGCCCAGCGGCTTAACACAGGTCCTTAATTACCGACCTGCAGTTCTGCATGGCTGAGAAATGAAACAGCTTTGAAAACGCACACACAGCTAATAATTTTTTTTTTCTTTTCTGCAACATATTCACCCAGTCGAGCTGCAAAGGCTGAAACAAGACGGGAAAGTATTACTTCATCTCCTGAGTTCTGCAGGACCCGGAGCCCATGATGGAGGCTCCAGCATCGGCGGCGAGCAGGTGTGAGCCTATTATTGTTAACTGGGACTCGGCGACCATGGCTCAGGTCTGACTGCAGGCCGGCTCCCTGTTTATCATGCACTGATGAAATAAGCTGGGCCTCTGACAGGCGGCTGCCGGCTGGCTGGGAAGGAGACCCCCGCCCCCTGCAGACTCTCAGACAACTGTCTCCGTCTACACTGCAGCGCTAATGGAGCCCCACAGCCGCACATGGGAAATGATGCTTCGCAACTCCCACCCCTCACCCCCCAATTACCAGGCCAGGCATATTTGCAAATTGGTGCTGTTGTTCCTGGTAATCTCGTTCTAAGCATTAGCATACTCTGCATATTTGATGCTATTCTCCAAATTTCACTCGGTACAGATGGTCCTTGAGCTACTTGGTCTCTGGGACAGTGAGATGGGGAATGCCTGGGATGCTCTTCTTTAGAGGACTGAGGCATTTCTTCTGGTTCCTTATGGCTTAAAGTTCTATAGAAATAAGGAACGGTCCTTGCTTTTCACATCCTCAGGGAAAGGTGAATTTCTTCTGCATCATTTATTGGCAAATTCGGCTAATTCTACATTATCATATGAGGCTCTAGAATCTAAGACACACACCCCAGTCGCTTATTGATATACAAAACTAAACAAAACGAAACAAAAACACTTGCCCCAAGGTTTGGATTCAGGGGCAGAATAAGATACCTTGTGCCAGGAGACTCCGTCTCTCAGTTCCTGTGGTAGAGTCACCTCACTTTCTATCCCATGGGCAAGAGTCATGAAGCCTTTTTCATCAGGCTTTTCCTCCTCAAAATGGAGAGAGAAGCTGGTCTTGACATTGAATGAGTCTCAAGGTTCAGCCCAGGAGACAAGGCAAAAGTGAGCAATGCACTTGAACACAGGAAAGGTTCAAGGTGGAAGCAGGATGATTCCCAGATCATGTTCACTGGGAAAGCCAAGAACTTCCTAAACACACTTCCATCCCCTTGGCTTTTGAGACAAGAAGCTCAGATGTTAAGTATCTTCTTTTTCTTTTCTTTTCTTTCTTTTTGAGACAGAGACTCACTCTGTCACTCTGGGTAGAGTGTGCCATGGCATCATACGTCACAGCAACCTCAAACTCCTGGGCTCAAGCTATCCTCTTGTCTCAGCCTCCTGAATAGCTGGGACTACAGGCCTGTGCCACCATGCCTGCCTCATTTTTCTATTTTTAGCAGAGATAGGGTCTCGCTCTTCCTCAGGCTGGTCTTGAACTCCTGAGCTCAAGCATTCTACTGACCTTAGACTCCCAGATTGCTAGGACTATAGGCATGAGCCACTGTGCCAGCTTCAAATTTAAGTCCCTTGCTTTCAATGAGAACACAACCCTGGATCTGAGCATACAGTGATGAACCCAGCAGAGTCATGTTCAGCTCACAGAGGGTCCAATTGCTTTTTCCTCTACTGGACACAGCACCATCCTAAAAGGGAAACTCTGACATTCTTTTTCTTGGAATTTTGGTTGGAGAAGTGGCAGGGAAGGATGGCTTGCTGAGAAAGTAGCTGTTGGATCCAGATAATAAAAAGCCAATTCAAGAAACAACACGGTGGGACCCCACCCAGGGCATCAGTGTGTTCTCCAATCAGTGCCTGCTGTCTGGGCCACAATGTCCAGCCTCTGTGCCCTTTATCTCTGTACAATCAACTGGATCTTCCTAGTGGCCACTGCTGTAGACTTTACATAGGAAGGTAACAAGTAATTATAGCCCGTTGAACATATCAGTTAGGGGGTCCCAATCTCTATTTCATGGTGGTGTCAAAAATATCTTAAAAGGAAAATCTCAAAACAAAATTCACTATAATTTCTTTAGCCAATAATCATACCATTTCCAAAAATGTTGCTGGTGGCCAGGCATGGTGGCTCACACCTGTAATCTTAGCACTTTGGGAGGCCAAGTCAAGAGGATCCCTTGAGTTCAGGAGGTCAAGGATGTTATGGGCTATGATTGTGCCATTGCAATCCAGCCTGGGCCATAAAATGAGACCTTGTCTCAATTTTTTTTTTCCTGACAACAGCCCACTGAGGCCATTCCAGGTTAGTTCACTATTTTTCTAACTGGAAAGAAAAGGAATGTCTTGGAATAGCTGATGGCAGAAGAGAGGTCAGGGTGCCCTTTCTCACTCCTCACAAAAAGCCTGCCTTTATAGAAGAGGATGGACCCACCAGATATTCAAGAAATACCCGAGGAAGATGAGAAAGGAAGCCATAAGAAAGAACTGGAGTTCATGATGGAGACCACAGTGGTTCAGATGAGTGTAGACGGCTCAATTAGCTCTTGCAAAGCTGCACTTAGAGGTCAATGAGGCAAGGTAGCAACAGCCCTGATCTAGCATCAGAGGTTAAAAAGCTGTGTCACCATGGGCTGAATTTTACTCTTCTCTGAATTTTACTTATCTTAACTGGTGGGATCTTAGTATAGGCTTTGGAGATGGACAAACCAGGGTTTGTCATAGCTAAATTCATTTCAGTCATAGCTAAAATGGGCAACTTACATAATCACTGAATCAAGTTACTGTGGGCAACTTACTTGAGCCTCAGATTCCCTATCTAGAAACTCTACCCATCCCACAGAGTTACCGTTAGGATTACAGGTAATGTAGTTAATACACCTGGTCAAGAGACTAGTTAGTTATATAGTGAATGTTCGATGCTATTATTCTTATTTTTTAAGACAACACCTAGGTCTAATACTGCTTCTGGCCCTAGCATTTGAAAAACAGTATCTTAATTGTGCATCTGTCTCCCTAGATTACCAGCTCCATAATGGACCGTATGTTCACCCCTATATACTGAGATCGTGGCAAAATACCTAGCACATAGTAGGCATTCAGTAAAAACCCAACTAGCCAAATGACTCTGTTGAACTGAAAGGCACTTGTTTTCTTAATCCCAACTAGATCATATGGGCTCATTCCCGAAAACACAGAATACATCCTGTATTTACCTATATTTCTCACTGTACCATGTCCTAGGCCAGACAGAGAGTGCAATCGCTGGGCTCTAAGGGAGAAAAGGAGTCTTAGGGATCAAGCCTCCTAAAGCCAAGTGAGGTGAAATGATTTGTTCAAGCCAGAATTCCGCCCAAGCCGGGACCAGTCAGGGTGCTGTGAAGGGAAGGAGGGGTTGGTCCCTACCTTCACAGCATAGGTGCTGCCGGGATCCTCCGAGCAGGTGGCACAGTAATAAATGGCATCTCCTGAGTCACAGCAGGGCTTGTTACAAGTCAACTTGAAGAGCGACCAGTTATTCTCATTGAAGTGGAGCTCCTTCTTCTGGCCACCCATGAAGAGGTCCTCGCACTTGGCTACGAGGCGAGCCAGGGACTGGGTGTAGAGGCCCCCCAGCTTGGTGTAGGTGCCCTCCTTGCTACTGATACTGCTCAGGAGACTGTGGAGCTGAAGCTGGGTGCTACAGGTGGAGGCCTGGCTGGACACGCTCAGCTGGGAGGACGAGGCAGAGGGGGCCCCTTTGCATTGGGGACCAGGGCTCCCACGGCCACTTTTGTTGCCCGCCAGCCCTGGCGCTGGGACCCAGTGGCCATTGCCTTTGAAAGCTTTCTCCAGAGGCTCAGAAGAGAAGACATGATGGTGGCGGCTCCCAGAGTTCAAGGAATAGCTAAAGTGAGACTCATCGTGGACGTTGGTTTCTGAGTGGCTTAGGGTCAGCTTGGGGCTTGCTGGCCGGGGCTTGGAGGAGCCTTGGGTCCAGAAGAAGCCATCCGGAGAAGAAGCTGCCCGGCTCACTATCTTTTTCTGGGGGAGCGGTGGGGGCTGCAGGGGTCCACCCGGGGATACATCCTCAGTGGAGCCCGAAGGGAATGGAACGGGAGCAAAGAGCTTCTTCCCACTGATGGTGGGTGAGTGAGCCGGCTCATATGATGGACCTGAAGGAGAAACAGAAACGATCAGAGCAAGGCCAAGGCCACTTGGTTCCAGGATTTTGTAGGCTTTCTTTCTTTCTTTTTCCCTTTCCTTTCCTTCTTTTCTCTCTTTTTTTCTCTCTCTCTCTTTCTTTTCTTTCTTTCTTTCTTTCTTTCTTTCTTTCTTTCTTTCTTTCTTTCTTTCTTTCTTTCTTTCTTTCTTTCTTTCTTTCTTTCTCTCTTTTTCCTTCTTTTCTTTCTTTCTTCCTCTTCTTTCTCTCTCTCTCTTTCTTTCTCTTTCTCTCTTCCTTCCTTCCTTCTTTCTTTCCCCTCCCTTCCTTCCTCTTTCTTTCTCTCTTTTCTTTCTTCCTCTTCTTTCTTTCTCTCTCTCTCTTTCTTTCATCAAAGCAATTAATTTTATTTCATTTTTCTATTTCTTGCATAGACTAAATGTGCACAGTGTACAAAAATCAAAATGAAAAATGATATACACTGACAAGTCTTCCTTCTGCTCTGTCCCTAAGTACTCAACCTCTCTCATCAGAAAAGAAACTAGTGCCAGTAGTTTCTTGTGCATTCTTCCAACAAACAGAACAAATGTGCTTGCACGTTGTGTGCACACACACATACACACACACATTTAAGGAAAGAGAGCCAACGGTGCCTTTCAGGACTGGAAGATTTTCTTTCACACCTTGGAGAGAGTTCACACTCAATACACAGATCTATCTGATTCTTTTAAACAGCCACATCATAATATATTGTCATATGTAGTATCACAGTTTATTGAACCAGTCCCCTCTGGGTGGATGCTTATATTTTTTCAAATATTTTACAAACAGTGCCACAACAGCAATAACAAACTTGAGCATGTGTGGCTTGACTGGATTTTAAAAAAATCTGGTTTGTAGAAGGTATAATTAATAGTTTACCTACAGTAAAATTTTTGCTTTTTAATGTGAAGTTCTTTGAATTTTCACAAACATTTTGCTGGCTTAGGGGGCATGGCAGGTCCACAGGGATTTTAAGAAAGCAAGAGAATAAGATTTTGTCAAGGAGGAAAGAGATTTTAAGGGAAAGCGGGTGGCTGCAAGGCCCCACAGTTCTCAGAATGGTGCTCTGGGATACTGGGGGAAGGTTCAATTAGGGGCACAGGTGTCCATATAGCATGGAGTCATCCAGCAAACCTGTCTATACAGCACACAAGAGGGAGGCCCAGCACCTGCAAGGTGAAGGTTGGACCTCATTCTTCTTCTTTTTTTTCTTGGAGACAGAGTTTCACTATGTTGCCCTCAGTAGAATGCCATGCGTCACAGCTCATAGTAACCTCCAATGCTCAGGCTTAAGCATTCTCTTGCCTCAGCCTCCCAAATAGCTGGACTACAGGTGCCCACCACATCGCCTAGCTATTTTTTTTATTGCAGTTGTCATGGTTGTTTAGCTGGCTTGGGCTGGGTTTGAACCTGCCAGCCCCGGTGTATTTGGCTGGTACCCTAGCCACTGAGCTACAAGTGCTGAGCTGTGAACCTCCTTCTTCTTATCAGTGTATGAAATGGCAGCTTCACAATGAAACAAGAGTTTAAGTAAAAATATATATAGAAAAGAGGTATGTACAACAGAGAGAGAAAAGGCAGATTGAAGCAACACTCATTTCCTTCATTCTAAGAACTGACACTCAGATGCAGCTTCTATAAGGTGTCCCAGAAGTTGCCAAACGCACATACACACATAGGGAAAATGGGGGACTGTAGCTAAATGTACTTTTACTTACAAAATATTCATTACAAGATTTTACAAACATTTCCCTATGTGTTGATATATTCATGTAAAACATATTAAAAATATCATACAATATAAAATATGAGCTTGTTAATCTTTTCCTAGGTATGGTGACCTTTGGGACACCCTGTATTTTAATAACAGCTTCTAGGAGAATGAAAAACATTAACTCTAGTCATACGTTGTAAAATACAGCCAATCATCCTGCAGGTGAAAACCGGAGATAAATAATAGGTCTCAGAGGCAAGGAAATGGGTTCAGAGGATGTGCCCTTCTCATCGAGTTCCCTGAGTCACATCAGCTTAGTCACGTCCCCATTAGGGCACAGCTGCACCTTTCCCATCTGGGCAGTCGGGCCAGAATGAAAAATGCAGAGGCCTGGCCAGGCATTGTGGCTCACACCTGTAATCCCAGCACTCTGGGAGACCACGGCAGGTGGATCCCTTGAGCTTAGGAATTCAAGACCAGCCTGAGCAAGGGTGAGACCCTGTCTCTAGAAAACTAGCCGGGCGTTGTGGCGGGTGCCTGTAGTCCCAGCTACTAGGGGGGCTGGGGCAAGAGATTCACTGAGTCCAAGAGTTTGAGTTGTGATGCCAGAACACTCCACTGAGGGAGACAAAGTGAGACTCTGTCTTAAAAAAAAAAAAAATCAAAACGGAAATGGTGTAAAAGTAAAACAAAAAAAAAAAAAAAAGAAAAAGAAACACGGAGGCCTGAGGCAAGGGGAAGAAGGTGCCCTAAGGAAGCAAATTTATTTAGAGTCTTGTGTCATGTCACCCAGATGCACTTGACCTTTCTGGGGCTGCTCCTGAATAGGTTTGTTTTCTTTTTTTTTAGACAGAGTCTCACTTTGTCACCCCGGGTAGAGTGCCATTTCATCACAGCTCACAGAAACCTCAAACTCTTGGGCTCAAGAGATCATCTTGCCTCAGCCTCCCAAGTAGCTGGGACTACAGGCGCCTGCCACAATGCCTGGCTATTTTTTGTTGTTGTTGTTGCAATTGTCATTGTTGTTTTTTAGCAGGCCCGCACCAGGTTGGAACCCGCCGGCCTCGGTGAATGTGGCTGGTGCCCTAACCACTGAGCTGTGGGTGCTGAGCCTCCTGAATAGTTAATAACCTTCTTGACTCACACTAAGCCCTTCTCTGCTTTCTTCAACACAAACTCCAGCACCAAGCCCCTTAGATCGAGACTGGGTCTCCTTACTTCCCCTACTCCATGGGAGTGAGGCGGATGGCCATGTTCTCCAGGCCCCCTTAGCTCTGGGCTGGGCGGGCACTCATGATATTCATGCCTCAGCTTCACTGACTGGGGCAGAATCAGTGGATGACGGCAGGGCCTTGGGTCCAGCACAACCTCAAATGCAAAGTTCTGGGGAAGGCGAAGTCTGAGCACAGTCTGTTCAATGCAGTAGCTGGGGACCACCAGCCTTGAGCAAAGAGAGGCCCTGTGCAGCTGAGCAAGGCAGTGGGGGCCCCCACCAACACGGTCCTGCACGACACCCTCTCTCGCCAAGCCCAGGAGGGAGCATGTGCTTCTCACGCTCCTCACCCTCCTTCCTGCCTGCAGTAGACAAGCCCTCCCTCTTTCCAGGGCTTTATCAAGATCATGGTTATCCTTCCCACTTTGCCCTGCTAAGCTAATGACAGGCGGGGCTCCTGCTGGGGAGGCCGAATGAGTGATTTATACCCTTTCCAGGAGGGCTCAGGTTAATAATAAATCAAGCAGCAGGGCGCAGTCGAGGCCAGCCAGCTTTGCACGCCCATGAAATTTCTCCTCCTTCCTCAGTGGAGGCTGCACAAAAAACAGGCAGCGGGAGAGGGGGAGCTCCTCCCGCAGATGTCAGCAGGCTCTGAAACCCAGCGTGGGTCTGCCGTCCCACACGCCGCAGGAAAGCCACAGAAGGAGGCTAAGGCCAGGTTGACTCCCTCTTCCTACCCCTCTTCCTTCTAGTAGAAGAGGCTGAGAGAGAAGGAGGAAAGGGGGGGGATCACTCACCAGCTCCCAGGCTAAAATAAAGGATGGTGACACCACCTACCTGTGAGGCTCTCAAAGGACACAAAGTCTCAACCACCCAAACCCCAGCCTGACAAGAGGGGCTGGCCATGGTGAGCACAGCAGCATTTCCTGACCTTTCCGCCAGCACCACCCAGGTGTCTGACCCTCAATTTATATCAACAAGGCAGCCTCAGCGTGGGGGCTGCAGGTGGGGTGTGACCAGATGCCTCAGCGACAGAGACAGCTAGTCTAGTCCCTTTTGAAAGCCTTAGGCTATTTCCCATCTTTATGGGTTTCATTTTCCTTGTCTCTAGGTGGGCTTTTGACAGCTTACAATATGCCCCTTTCTGCCTCTACCCTGAGTCAAGGTGAGCAGCGGAATGAACCTTCACCAGCTGTTGACCTTACCCAGCTGAGTTTCCTCCTTTATAAAATGACCAGATTGCATCACGGAGAAGGCCCCTCCCAGCGCTAACAGTCTATAATTTCAGCCACCCTCTCCATTTTCAACCTCTCCAAACATGCATTTTGTCTCCAAGCTGCCCCTGAAAGCAAACGCCCCTGGACAGATGGTTATCTCACCTCAGAAGCTCCTCTCTCTAGCTGCAGTTCAAACAGCTGGCAGCTGAGGAACTTTCCAATCTATAAAGACAGCAGGAATCTTTCCAAAAAAAGAATCAGTAAGGTTTCTTATTCTGTAGATTACCCAGAGATTCTAATGGTAGGGGCCAGCACAGCGTAACTCGTGTGTTGGGGCAGCCAGGAGGAAATGATTTTCCTCCTTACTGTGCTCTACCCAAAGCCGTGTTCCCTTGCTTTCTTGTGGGAGCTGTTAGTCAGTGGCTTTAATCAGATCTATAGGCCACAGGGGCTGGGGTAAATCTGGCAAGGGACATTAGTAATCTGGAGGGAGGTGTGGCTCTAAGGATTAGCACATGGGCTAATTCATTTCTTTTTTTTTGAGAGACAGGGTCTTGCTCTGTTGCCCCGGCTGCAGTGCATTGGTGTGATCATAGCTCACTGCAGCCTCAAACTCCTGGGCTCAAGTGATCCTCCTGCCTCAGTGTCCCGAGCAGCTGGGATTACCCCCAGAACTTGTCATCCCATCTGGCTGTTTTTATATTTTGTACTGATGGAGTCTCACTTTGTGGCTCAAGTTGGTCTCCAACTTCTGCCCTCAAGCAATCCTTCTCCCTCAGCCTCCCCAAAGTGCTGGAATGATAGGCATGAAAGCACCCAGCCCGGTTAATTTTATTTCTTAGCTGCTATGAGTTCACTACTCATCAGAGAATAGCCCTGCACAAACAAATCTCCTTAGCTACAGACTCGCCCCCAAAGGCCTGCAGTTTCACAGACCTTACCAGGTGAAGGAAGGTTCACCAGCAATGTGGGCTTCACATGGATAACTGTGCTTACTAAGTACACATATTATGATTTTTGTATTTGGGGGGAAAAATGCCTGGTTCTGTGACCCACCTTCCAACCTGATGCATCCTTCTGAACTTGGGGCTCCTTGAAACTCTTCAGGTATGGGAAGACAGCTGGTGAAAGAGTGGAATTCACTCTGAGAGCCCCCATACCCCTCGGGGTCCTACAGCCTTGCACCTGTTACTGTTCTTCGGGCTACTCTGAAGTAGATACTAACCTGTGGCCTTTCTAGATATAACAGTGATTTCTCCACCATGTGACAAGCAGTCGCTGTCTTTTATGGGATCAGAAGCCAACCTCTAAAGACCCTGGCTCTGGTTCTGTCTTGACGCTTAACTTGGGGAAACCACCGCTTCATAAACACAGCCTTAGGCAACATAGCAACTAGATTCTTACTGTTGGTAGTGGCTGCCACACTCCGGATTTAGCAGAGCCAGAAAGAAGAGGGAACAAAAATGCCTTGCTATCTAAAATAGTTCAAAATTCACGGGCAAACCACGGGCTCAGAAAAATCTGCTTAAGAAATCCTGAACAACATTGGTCCACAGCCCATATTGTCAGGACTCTGCTCCAAGGGGCCAGGAGACTAACTCAAAACACATCTTGGTTTCACGCTGGTGTTTCTAAAGTCTGGCTTACAGCTGAGGGTGTAAAGGGGTTGAGAGCTGGAAACACTTCTCCTGAGCCTTTGACTGACGTCTCAGTTACATCACTGGTAGGTTTTTTAATGATTTTGCATGCTGATTGGGACAGAGAGCTCCAAAGCCCCGTTCCTAAAGTTTCCTTCTAATTTTTAATTCTGCATACAAAGGAAGTTTCTGACTATCCAGTCAAACACCCTAGATCCCTTTAGTAAACGTGCTTCAGATGAAAGAAACATCACATTTCTAGAGGGCAGCTCCAGTCACATATGGCAAGTTGGGTGGAATCTTAAAAAGATCTCGGGGAAAATATACTAGTTTGGTGTCATCATATTTAGAAAGCAGAGAAGAGAAATCAGGGTTGTAATGGTTGGGAGGAAGAGCTTAACTCCTCTGCAGAAAAGCAGGCTGAAAGTTCAAACATGGTACTGTGAGGTTTCCCTTATTACAGGGTCCTCTCTTCTTGCTGGGTTTTAATAGGTACTTTTCATTGTTCTCCGCAGCCGGAATGAGTGCTGAGTCTACAGAGGAAGTGGTCAGTCCTGTTCTAGTGCTCTCTGCGCACAGCTCTGCTGCCTGTCTGACAGCAGCAGGTCAGAGTAAATACAGAGACAAAGGGCCACATCCCAAAGAAGTGGCTCAAAGCTCTTAGCTTTTGCACTTCACTGTTCTTCAACTTTGACTGAGGTAAAGTGAATGGAATTTTTTTTGTTGGAAAAACTCTGTGTATTCTATGGATTGATTTTTTTTTTTTTTTTTTGGAGATAGAGTCTCACTATGTCACCCCCAGTAGAGTGCCATGGCATCACAGCTCACAGAAACCTCAAACTCTTAGGCTTAAGCAATTCTTTTGCCTCGGCCTCCCAAGTAGCTGGAACTACAGGTGCCTGCCACAAATGCCTGGCTATTTTTTGGTTGCAATTGTCATTGTTGTTTAGCTGGCCCAGGCCGGGTTTGAACCTGTCACCCTTGGTGCATGTGGCTGGCGCCGTAAACACTGTGTTATGGGCGCTGAGCCTGGATTAAATATTTTAATAAAGATAATGGATTGTATAGCTGGAAGTGGTTATGTAGATTTAGCCATTCAGTTAGTCAGTATTTCTTGTGTGTCTACTAAGTGTAAGGCATAGGGGACAAAGCATCCAGAGACAACCTTGCCCATTCCCTGTGGTCTCAGTGGATCCTCTCATGTTAGAGGTGAGAATACTGAAGCCACCTGCATGGGCACCTTGGCAGTGTCACCGGCCCCTTAAAGGGTAGATCAGAGGGATGCTCTGATTTTACAGGAAACTTTTTTCTCCAAAGGAAAATTGTGCAGTCTCTTGTTTTGTTCTACAATCAGAACAGACTTCACATTAAACGTGGAATAATTTAAAAAAAAAAAAAAGCAAAGCATTCCTTCAAAAGAGGCCTGCCTTGGCTGTTTCTAGAAGAAAAATGTGGTCTGATATCGGAAGTACATTATTAGCATTTTACAACTGGATGAAAAATGTAGCCATTGTGAGGAGTCTCTCCAGGCCGCTTCACCATCCCAGGAAATGATAATCAAGACACGAGTGTGATTAACATGCCGAAGAGAAGTCCTGTCTCTGTCTGGATAAAAGGCCCCAGACACCTTCCAGGCCATGCCTAGAGCCCAAGTGTGGTTCTGGAGCTGGGATCTTTCAATCTCCTGTTACAACATAATCAGGAAGGGTTTTCTTCCAAGTCAACAAAATTAAAAGTTAGTTTAAAGGGCATTCCACGTGCCATTGGTGGACGCACTTGCCGCTTCATTCCTTTATCTTCTCATTGCCTACCTCCCCCCACCAGAAGGCCAGCCCCCTGAGAAAAGGGGCTGGCAGTTTGTTTTCTAGATGCTGTGTCTCTAGCATGTCAAATTGTCACCCAGCATGGAGTCTGCGTTCAATAAACATCTAGCAAATGAATGACGGAACAAACATGTATATGGCGGCTGTCCAGAAAGTATCCAGCCACATCTTTCTCTGTTTCCCATTTCACCTGGCTGGATACCTTCTGGACAGACCATGTGTGTGTGTGTGTGTGTATACGCACACACCCACGTGGATATACACAGTAGAACCTTCATAGCTGACCGCCTCCCTACACCAATCACCTCTTTAAGTTGACCTAATCTACACAGGTGGGACAGGCACCACATGTACGTGTCCATACAACAGGCCTAGTTCCTCCTGTTGACCACCTCTGGGTGTTGGCCAGCTTGTTCCAGTCCCTTCGGTGGTCCCCTTACAGAAGTTCTGCTGTATATATACATGAACCTGTCTGCCATTAACCTGGTTGTGTATATAACCAGGAACCTGTCTGCTGTTGAGTAGAATAAAGTGACTGTTGTCAAAATATTTAATTACCTTTCTGTATCTCCGGGTTGCTAGCTATAAAAATGAGAATAACTCTACCGCCGTGGTGTGTACATTCCTGTGAGTCTCCACCTGTTATACGCACACCGTATTGGCAGACTCCTTATTTATTGCTGGTGCCAATGGTTTCAGGTCAACAGAGAACTCTCTAATCCCCGCTAATCCCCTGCAGGCAAAAATGTTTGTTGAACTGCTGAACTGAAGTTGAGTGTTCTCCTAAATCCAAGAGATAAATGATCTCAATGCAGCATTAGCTCTGTATTATTTAGAAGTAACCACTTAAAGGACATGCGGGCTATGATGACCACTTCTGGAGATCATTTCCCTTTAATATCCACCCATCCATGCCCTACAGACAAACTTCCCCTTGGCAACCCTCATGAATCTGTCCTGACACATGCTGTCTGTCCTTCCCAAACTCAGCATAAACCAAACAACTGTTTAGACAAATTTTTCCTTGCACTGAGTTGACACTGTTCAGCTGAATTGCTTGCAAGGACAACTGGGATAACAAATGTTCTGGGAGAAATGTGAAATGTAATACAAGCACAAAGAGATGAAATTATTAATACCAAGATGACATTTAATGACCATAAAGTTTAGAATAAATTCCTGTTGGAAAATAGGTAACACAGCTATAGATTTCAATTATGGTTTTCTTATAAAATTTAAAACTTTATTTTTTGCCCTGAAACCTACATCGTAGATCACTCACTTTAACCATTAACTGTGATAAGTTACCAAGAAGTTTATATAAACTTCATTATGCTATGACCTGGAATGACTTTTTTCTCAACTCACTCAGGCCAGTCTGTCCTGTGGATGCAAAAAAATCAAGAAAATGCATAGTTTTCATGAGTGGACTTTTACTGATAAAATAAATGTACCTTTTGACTTAGTGTATGAATTCAGAGAGGTGGACATTGCATTCAAGTCTCAAAGAACTTCAGCTTGAACTGATTCTATTGCTTGGCTCATCTACTGTGTCAATTTCATTACTAAAGCCCACCTAGTAACTCATGTTGTAAATGAGTAAATATTTCAGCTACAGGATCAAAGAGAGTAAGGGACCTAAAGATGATTGTTCAGTAACAGATAGGAAGTAAGATGCCCTGGTAAGTGGTGAGAAGTTGGAGGACTTCTCACATTCTATGACCAGTAGCTCTGTGTATTGTCCAGATGAATTCTTGAGATGTTAAAAGAGAGAGAGAAAGGGAGAGAGGGAGACAGAGAGAATTCATGTGATATATGTGAATAGGCCCCTTTGGGTATCTTGCCGGTTTCAAAACCTGATTCTGGGTCCAGAGCCACACAGAGAAGCAACAGATAAAAGTGGTTGTGTCTATGGGTCCAGAGTCCAGTGACAAGGTACATATCTCCTTGTTGATCTAGGAATCCAAATTTTGAAGTGCCTTTCCAATGAGTAACTGACTTGTGACAAAAGAATACCATGAAAATATGTTCTTTTTAATTCATGCTACTCAGAAATTAACATGAGAAACTGTCAGAATCGGGTGCCACAAACCTCCCATGGGTGGGGACTCCCATCTCTCACCTCTGCAGATTGCCCTAGAGAAACTCAAACAGTCCAGCCCCCCACCCCTCACCTGTGTCCCCCTGGAGCATGTCAGGCTGGTCTCGACCTTTTCCTGGTGTGCACTGCCACCCTCATTCTGCTTATTATTTCCTTAACCTGGACACCCCTCTCCTTCTCACCCCAACTTCCCCAGTTCTAACCGCTCTTCAGAAATGGGCTCACATCCCACATTCTTAAAAAGCCTTCCCTTGAGCCCCTCCATCAACCCTCATTGATTCTCTCTCCATGGGAAGCCTTTAGAAATGCTTATAAGCATTCAGGTTCTGCACAGCCCAATTTCCTACCAACGTCCTAGCTAGTCCTTAAGTGCCTGGAGACCAGAAGTCATAATCCACTGGTTCTGAGAGGCAAAGTGTAGAAGCAATGAAGTCCAGTTCCCATAATACCCGCTGGCTGGTGACTGATGGAGAGGTCCATTCTCAGAACTGGTCACAATCCCCAAGACTCTGGATGAGAGCTGACCAGCCCACGGACTAATGGTTGAGACCTCCTCTATGGGATAATTTGCCTCACTGAATTTTTTGCACAACAGGAGGGGAAAAGGAAGGAGATAGGAGCCTAGAAAAATCTGCAGAAAAAGAAAGTCCTTTTGTGTTACATTCCTCCCAAATCAAGGCTAAGATATTTCCTGTTTTTATGCACGAGCTATCAGAGGTTTCCCATCAGAACACACCAGAGACTGACTTACAACCCATATTTTTTTTTTCTTAGCCACTACCTATCTTTTAGATAGACAAATGTTGCTAACAGTAAATTTACAATGGAACCTTCTCCTACAAAATTGCCTACTGAGAAGAAACATGTGCACAGGAATGAGAAAGGAGATCACAGTGGCACACGTCTAAACCTAACACACTAATGCACGTCTAAGAGAATCCTAAGCAAGGACACACACACACACATACCAGGAGTGTTGAAAGGGTGAGCGGTTTTAAATACCACCCATCCAGGCCACAGCCACAGAAAAACAAAAGTCCCTTTACAAGGACATGCCCAATTAGGATGTACCCACATATTACATATTACGACTTGGAGCTGGAGCCAGAAAGTGGGATGGATGGTGACCTAATGCAGCCTTCATGCTTTGATTCAACATTTCTGTAAACACTCACTGTGTCCAAGTTATTGCGTGTGTGTGTGTATGTGTGTGTATGAGAGAGAGAGAGAGAGAGGCAGACGAGAGAAACAGAAAGAAAGAGAGAGAAACACAGAGGTGGCTTGTGGGTAGCAGGCATCCAATCCCCTTACAAATAATCCTGTAAAAAAGGACAGAGGCTTGGGGCAGCGCCTGTGGCTCAAGGAGTAGGGTGCTGGCCCCATATACTGGAGGTGGTGGGTAAAAAACCCGACCCCAGAAAAAAAAAAAAAAGGATGGAGGCTTTATGTCTTTTATGTTTACCTGGATGGAACCAAAACTTTCTTTTTAATAACTAGCCCAAGAATGGGGGAAAAAAAAGTATCTGATGTACTCAATACTATTATGAAACCAATACGTAATCACCTACACATTTATACAAATGATAAAACACAACTATAGTCCAGAAAAAAGGGAGAGGAGGGAGGGGAGAGAGGGCATTTGGAGGGACCTCACCTACTGTGCACAGTGCAATGGTACATTTCAAAATTACTAAGAGTTGAGTATCAATGTCTTACCACAACAAATAAGGAAGCGAGGTGATAGCGTGTTCATCAGTTTATGTAAGCATTCCCCACTGTATATCACATCGACACTTGTACCCCATAAATGTACACAGTTATGATTTAATAAAAAATAAATAAATAGGGTAAAAACCTGGAGAAGAGACCTATACGCAGATGGTGACCCAAGGAATCAGAAGCCTTTCAACATCTTTCAGCCTCATCTTCCCACCTTGCTCCCACATGCATAATTAGAAAAGTCAAGAAGGAACAGGAAGCTTGTCATACTCCACTGAACCTCTGTAAGTTGACCACCCAAGGGACTGTAGCAGACTGGTCAATATACGGAGGTGGTCAACCTAAAGAAGTTTCACTGAGTATATGTGGTGCGTGTCCAGTCTATGAAAATTAGGCCAACATAAGGTGTTAATGTAGGGAGCTGGTCAACTATGGAGGGTCTACTGCTTTCAGTAGGGATTGAACTTCCACTGATCTTGGGAATGTCTGCTTCATAGAGGAAACAGGACCAAGACAGTCTTCCCATGCCCTGGGCAAGCAAGCAGGACTGGCCACGCAGGGCCAGGAGGATCTCAGCCTCTTTGTCAAAGTCAAGTCTGTTACCTCCATCACTGCAGGTCCTGGAGTCTGAAGCCAGGCTGTCCGTGGAGCCGGTGGTGAAACTGACATGGGCGCCCCTGAAGGACGGGCTGAGGCTCTCTGCCGAGCCCTGGCTCACTTTCTCCAAATCAGAGCTGCTCTTGTTCATTTTTAAAAGGTGCCTGGAAAAGGAAGAAACAATGGAAGCAATTCATTTGCTGATGGATCGTGAACTTCCGAGGCTCTTGAAACCTGGCCAATGTCAGCAAGTTTAAAATAAAATATTTTGAGGGAAGCAAATGCAGGCTCTTCTGAACCATCGGGCACCTGAATAGCAGGGGACACACCACGTGTAGTTAGGAGACGTGAGACTATGAAATTTAGGTGAGTACCAAGAACCTGATTTGGAAGGAATTGCCTTTATGCTGACCTCCATCTGCCTAAAACATTTATGTCATCTATTATACCCTGTGTGACATTTCTACCAAGAAAAACCAAAACAATAGCACAGGAGCCAATGTATACAGAGACTGCGTAGTTTTGCAAGATCCTAGGACATCTAGCCCTCTACGGAGTAATTTGCCTCGTTGAATTTTTTGCACGATGGGAGGGGAAAAGGCAGGAGATAGGGGCCTAGAAAAATCTGCAGAAAAAGAAAATCCTTCTGTGTTACATTCCCCCCCAATCAAGGCTAAGATATTTCCTAGTGAATTGCAAAGTAGGCCCCAAAATGTGGGATTTCTTTTTTTTTTTAATTTTTATGTTTTTTGGCCTGGTACTCTTTTGCCTCAGTTTCAAAGGGTCTAGGTTGTTCCTTGGAATTAAGGAAACTTCATTTACATTGTAAGTAGCCTTCCAGCGAAATGCTTAGATGGAGTTGACCTAACCCTTGCTCCAGAACCATGGAATCTGCCCTTCTGTTTTCTAGGGAATCTTTCGTTGCACCTCTGAGACAGCACTACCATCGTATCAGCAACAGGAATATCCACTTCAAGAAAGAAAAAAACGCAGCCTGGAGAAAACAGTTCCATGGTTAGGTAGAGTGTTCAACTTACTGATTTCCCTTCCCCCTTGGCCGAGAACCGCACGAATGTTCACTTCTGACCTGAAACTTTCACCGTGAAGGGAGATAGATCTCAATCAATCCAGCTCTTTCCCCGTTGCTAGTAACTTGCATCTGTCCAAGCTGATATTTCCTGACATTATTCCTGTTCCCACAACAGCAAACCTATATCCCACCATCTGCTGTAGGAAATACACAGTACGAATTGATTTGGCATCAGAACTGCCTTATTTATTAATGCATATGACCTTACGGTTATACAGTTAAGAATTTATTAATTGTTCTTTCTGTTCAACGTTGCCAGGCCCTGTGTTGGTTTTCATCGTCACCCTTGTTTATTAACAGAGAAGTTTAGAAAACTGCTATCATGAATAGTGCACTTTAGAAAACATGGCCCTCTCCCCACTCCCAATCCTCAGAATTCCACTATAAAAATGTCTTAGAGTTGTCAAATATCAGTGTGACAGTCACAGCGATGTCATCTAATTGTAGTCTTCGTATTTCATTATCACTGCTGGGATCTCAGGAGTATCAAATCCTTAGGGAACGCTATGGGAGCACACGATCTTTATTTAACCCTCTGGCGAAATATGATCAGAGAAAGTTTCATACAATGCTTTTATCCTCATCAGAAGCATCACTAATGGTCTTCTTAGATGAAGCCAGAGTATGAAGTTACGAATAACGTCAACTCCTCCGTCTAGGAGAGAAGCCAGGTCTGTGACAATTCAGCACGCACAAAGGTGTACCCCTCAAACACAGTCACACAATCATTTAAAGTAACAGCCAGGCTTGAAAGAAAGAAAAACTCTCAGGTGCCATATGCAAAAAGTCAATCCCACAGCAGTACAAGGAATGCTTCAATACAAAGTATATGTCTGCTCTAAGTTTTTCTGGACTCGGTCAGGTCAGGCAAATTGGTTTCGATTGCAAGTTTTCTAAGCGGTTTATATTTCAAAATCATCTGTAGTTTTTCGAAGTCATCCGATGCTTTTTCTGTTATATATGGGAAAAATCACATCATTTTTCTCCTTTATTATTAATCAATGTGATGACTTATGTTAATAATTTCACTTGAATTAAAACCGAGCTTGCACACTTTGCATCCACTGATTTGACCACATTGCTAGATTCCGTCGGACTGATGTTTAATTTAGAAATGTTTGTATTTACACGCAAATGGAGGCTAGCCCACCATCATTCTTTCTTGCCCTGTCCTTGTTCAGTTTTGATACAAAGGTTAAGTCAGAATCACAAAATGAATTAACTTTCCTTCTTTTTCCATTATCTTACACAGTTTTTAGAAGAAAAGCATTAGGTGTTCACTGAAAGATTACTAAAACTTGCCTTGGAAACTACTGAGGCCCAGTAGCTTTGTGAGATCAGTAAAGATTTAGTTCTGATAAATGTAGGACCAATATTTTGAGGACAGGGATCTAAAAAGCAGACCCCCACATGTGGAAACTGGCATTATACTGATGGGAAGGTGGCCACACCGACTCACAGATTTGAATGGGAAGGGGGTAGGGAAGGATTGCTTAAATAAAACCTTAAAAAAATAGAAATATAAAGAGAAACATAGATAAATTCACTACTTTAAAATTTAAAATTTCTGTCTGATAAAATAAAAGACACCATAAAGAAAGAGAAAATAAAAACCTTGGTGTAGGCAACTCGCGTCTTTCAAACCCACATGACTGGTGAAGTTTGGTATCCAGAATCTAAAACAAATACTTATAAATGTAAGACACACATAAATGATCCCATTTAAAAAGGGGCAACGAAAAGGAACAGGGAGCTTACAAAAGAAGAAGTGAGAAAGGCCAGTCAACATGTGAAAAGATGATCAAACATACTCAGAATCCAATTATAAATGAAACAAGATTTCGTTTCACACCCATCCCATCGTATCAGAGTGGCAATACCAGGCATTGTTAAGGAGATTAGAAAGGGGAACTTTCCTGCTCTGTTTGTGGAACTGCAGATTGGCAAACACACATATGTACATATACAAACGCACTGATAAAACCTTAATGAATTTCATAAAGTTAAATACGAACATTCCTATAATCCACTTGCTCCATTTTGGAGGGATATTCTTGAGCAATATCATTCAAGTCACTAGCAGTGAATGAATGGCTAAGTCACTTTACTGGGTCACAGTCATTGCTGACCAGTATTTTATTTTACTTTATTTTATTTATTTATTTTTGGTGGTGGGCACAGTTTATTCCACTTCAAGCAGACACTGACCCGCAGGCTCATGGAGCTTAAAAATAATTCATTAAATCACACGATATCTGTCCCCCCCACTCCCCCGCCAGTAGTTTATTTTAACAAAATAGTACAGACCAGAAAATATGAAAGTATATACATAGTAAGGATTTGTGAAACTTTATTTTGTAAAACGTTTGTTTCAGATGTGTGTGTGTGTTGGATTGTGGAATTAAATATGTTTCTCATCATGGGTCATGACTGCAAAGGTTAAAAATCATTGCTGTCAAATAGGGTTTGACAAACTTTTTCTTAAAAGATCTGATGGTAAATAATTTAGGCTAAGAGGCCACACAGACTTTGTTACAACTACTCAATCCTACAGTTGTAGAAGGAAAGCAGCCATAGATGATATATAAATGAACCATGTTTTCCAATAAAACTTTACTTATAAAAATGGACGGCCAGCCTGTGAGCAATGGGTTATAGACCCCTGCTCTAGAACAAATGTGTCCTGTACAAATATAATGCAAGCCATATGTGCAATTTCAAATTTTCTAGTAGCCACATTAAAAAATATAAAAGAAATAGATAAAATAAATTTTAGTAATATATTTAAACAGAATATACTCTAAATATTATCACTTTGAGGTGTCATCAATATAAAAATTTATGAGATATTTTATATATTTGTTTTATTCTCGGTCTTCAAAATCTGGTATGTATTTTATATTTATAGCATACTGAAATTCAGATTGAACATGCTTCCAGCTAGCAGTTACTGTACTGTACAGGGCAGACCGGAACTCTCACACATGGACGAGGGTATTCCCAGGGTTATGAATACCAAAAATAAAATTGTAAATTGTCCAAATGTTCATCAATAAAGAAATGGATAAATTGTGGTACAGTCTTATAATGTAATACTTTCTAACTGGATTTTAATGTACCAATATAAAAAAAAAATTTTTTTTTGAGACAGAGTCTCACTACTTCACCCTCAGTAGAGTGCTTTGGCATCACAGCTCACAGAAACCTCAAACTCTTTTTGGGCTTAAGCAATTCTCTTGCCTTGCCTCCCAAGTAGCTGTAGGCAGGCATCTGCCACAACGCCTGGCTATTTTTTGGTTGTAGTTGTTATTATTTGGCAGGCCCAGGGTGGATTTGAACCCGCCAGCTCCGGTGTATGTGGCTGGCGCCCTAGCCAGCTGAGCTACAGGCGCTGAGCCCCAAAATAAAATTTTTTTGACATGCTGAGTGTTAAAAGTAGTTTACAAAAGACTCAAATACAGCATGATGGCACTTATATACATTTTAAATACATCACTCTCTGCTTTGTGGATCACATAATAAAATGCTAATGATATTCATCAACTTTAAGACAGTGATGACTCTGGGTAGCAATGGGAAATTGAAATAGGAACTGGAGGGGGAGGAATCTCCCACTGCAGCAGTAGTATTTTTTTTTTAAAAATCTAAAACAAATGCCAAATGTTAATATGAAAAACCTTCAGTGGACACCTGCATGTCTGTTATCCTTTGCACTTTGTCATATGCTTGAAATATTCGATACATTGAAAACTGAACATTTCTAGTGGGCAAGAAAATGACCAGGGCCTGAATGAGCCCAGGTGTGGCCACTCCTATTGGACTGTTGTACCTCCAGGAGGCGAGGGGCACACAGGGTAACAGGGTGGGATTCCCATTAGGTCCCACGGCAGGGTCAGGCATGATCAGAACAGCCTTGTGGATGGAAAACATTGCTGACAGACCCCCCAACTCTTCCAAGACTTCAGGGTTAATTCCTCTGACTATAAAGAGGAAGTCCCAGTGGTGGAGACAAAATCAGTCTATCCCTGTGTGTGCAGATGAGTTCTCTGTAGGATGTGTGTGTGTGTGTGTGTATGTGTGTGTGTGTTGGAAGTCAGGGAGCTTCCCAAAGTGGACTTCAGTAAATATTAGTATCCAAGGCACAAGTGCAATTTCCATGGCTTCTGGAGATATCTCCACTAGAAAAGCTCTGAAAGTCCAGGTTCCCACTAGATAGCTCAAACCCAACGGGCATTTGGAATGGTGGGTTATAAATGGGAAGAGAACGTGCTTTCTTACACGCACTTGCGTGACCCTTTTTCTTAACAGCAAAATCTTAAGACTCATGGCTCTTTCGTGCAAACTGCAACAAAAAGCCTGCACCCTGGAAACCTGTGCGATCCATGCTGTCTGAGAATTGCTATTTTAATTAGAGAATGAGCAAAACCACATCAAATTTCATAATGAAAGGGAAGCTTGTCATCAAAGCGGAGTCTTACAATCAAGTTGTTTTTGTGTCTTCAATCTGTGTGTGCAATAGACTTCTTAAGAATCCCTGGAAAAAAAAAAGGCTTAATATTCCCAAGGTGACTTTCCTGAGCCCTAATGGAGTATTCCGTCAGATGTGCCGCCAAAAGCCAAGATGAGTGCGCTCAATAATGTATAGCAAGACTATACTTATTTTTATAAAAGGCACTTTCCCCTCATTAAGGATAATTTGATTTGCCTTTCATAAAACCGGTGCGAACTACCTAAAATGAAATCTGATGTCACATAATTTAAGGAAGTGGCTTCGATGCACAAAACCCACACACTCTGGTCTTTCCTCTTTGGTTCGTGAATAACATTCTTATCAGCTACAGCGAGGGTATGGCCTCCACAGATGTCTCTGCTCGCTTGGTGTGATAAAAAAACGACTTGTTCTTGCTCAGACTTCCTTTCCTGCCTTCCACTGTTGATTACACACAGTCGCAGGAGGGCAGGGTGAATTGCACGGGCCAGTGGCACTGTGTCACCAGAGACTCGGCCCTGCAGCTGCTCCCCAGTGTTTTTACAATGGCTTTTCCCCCCATTGTCCTTAGCAAGAGCTTGCCAGAGTGGTCTCCAGTCTACTATGCTGGTGGAACGCTGAAAAAAAAAAAAAATCCAGCCGGAAGAACCATCTGCCACACTTCCTCATTTGTAAGAATAAGCTTCATCTAAAAATACCCCCCCCCCCCCCCCGCCCCAGCTTGCAGAATGAGAGCTTTCAGAGTGTCCACACTGCCTAACAGGATGCCGGGTCTCTCTCTGCAGCCGAGACTGTATCTCTGACTCCACATGGCTGCAAGAATCCTCATGTGACAGCACAATTCAAAACTGTGACTGAGGCCAGTTTTGATCCTCACTGCCCTGACTTTTGCTTAGTTCACATACATTTTTGGCTGAGACCGTTTTTGCCTCTGGAGCTGAATACGTGAAACCCCCGATAATGCCAGCGTGCAGTTTCAGACCTGCTCTCTATACTTACACCGCATTCACGCCCACAATGGGGGATCGGGTCAGATTTACTGCTGAGTTTAGTGATGGTTTGGAGAAGACCTAAAGAAAAGCTTTGAAGAAGAAAAGGAAGGTTCTGAAAGCACAAACATTCACAAAAATTCTCTACCCCTTTCTTGAGTTACAAAGGAGAAGCGAAGGGACTTGTTTTAGGCTCAAACTATCAACAAACGCCTCAGCGGAAGAACGAGAACCTCTTACCATCCTAGACTCGGGCTGGTGGTACCGTCCTCATCCCAGGGCCCTGCGACCAGCGGGGCTGATGACTTCAGGGTCCCATGGCGCAGCCTGTGGGGGAAAGGGCCAGCTTTGTAGGCAGCCAGAGTGGCTCCTCAGGCTGCTCTAAAGTCACCAGCTCAGAGCTCTCTGCCTCCCTTCAGTTCCTCTCTGCCTTTTCTATAAAATGCACTTCCTGAAAAAGCACAGGAAAACAGGGACAGCTCTGCCGCTCTGACGTGCAGTTTTCAATCTCCAATTGTCTTATTGGGCTCCATGATTAGAAGCAATTGAGATGAGCTCCAAAGTACATTAAGTGTCTCCGCATCTATTCTCTATGTTAGCCACGTGCCAAAGTCAAAATTATTAAATGGTTCAAGTTCGCTTGCTGAGTTAGAACACCCCTTTTTAACTCATCTCTTGCCTGTATGACCTGCAGTGTGCCCTGGCCTTGTCTATTCTCAATACCATTCCTGGGTATTTCCGAGTTAATTCCGCACGCCCACTCAGTGTCCTGCCGTGTTAGGGGTGCGGTGCAATGCTGCACTGCACAGTCTCTGGGCTTCTATGAACCTACAGTCAGCATGAGAGACATTTAGCAAGTTCCACATCTTCAGAAAAGATTTGCAACCCTGGGGTAGACCATCCTGATTCAGAGTCTTTCTAAAATACCAACGAGCCTGGTTAAGTACAACACCGAGCTTCTACAAGGATGCTCTACACTGGGTACCATATTGGATCAACTTAGCTCCTCAGTGGTGACAGAAACACTTGTTTCAGATTTTCTTTGACAATCTCCACTTTGAACACAGTAAAACCTCCACAGTTGACCACCTCCTTACGTTGACCTAATTTTCATAGACCAGACATGCACCACAGGTATGTACCAGTATAATAGGCCTAGCTCCTGATGTCGACCACCTCCGTGTGTTAACCAGTTTATTATTGTCCCTTGGGTGGTCAACTTGCAGACGTTCTACTGTATTTTTCTTCACTGTCCATACATTAAAACATGTGTCAAGATTTCTGGTTCAGATGAAATAGAAGGAGAACCATTAATATACTCCCACACCCCTTCACAAATCCTTTTCTCTAAGCATGACCATTTGCCTTTTGACTGTCCCCAAGGTACTAAAGAATTCCTTCTCTCCTCCCCACCTGGCCCAAAGGAAATGCTCCTCTCTTCCCTCCAAATCTCTTCTATCCTCAAAATCCATCATCAGTTTCACTTACCTACAAATTCCTCCTGAAGTATTTCAGGTCTTCACTGACTGGTCTCATCCTTCTGGAACTCACTCTGAACTGAGCATGAATCACAGCACTGAGCATTTGGTTATAATCCTGGTCAGATTATTCTACTTGTTTCATGTGAAATAGGCTGGTCACCACCCCCAACATTATAAACGGTTGGAGGAACTGTGTCACAGTTGGGACTAGCTGGAACACTGAGTGATTATTAAATACTTCTTGATTAAGTTTATCTGCCTCTGTTTCAATACCTCCGTGGCATCTGGGAAAATAAATGTTTCCTTTACGAAAGAATTACACTTGCCCAGCAAAATCTGCCAAAGGCAGGAACACAGAGCACTCAATAACCACCAGGATGACTCAATTCAATACATGAGCCTTTCTCATATTCACAAAATGCAGTGGTCCTCAAATATCTTGAATTTGCACAAGTCTTATAGTTTTTAAGTGGGGTTTTCCCCCCAAAAGACAGGATGAGAAAGGCAGATCACTAAGCTAGAAAGGTTTTTATGTTATTTTTATCTTTGGTGTTTTTTGCTAAAGATGCTAAGGAAATTACTTTGTAAATGCTGAAGTGCCACCTGAAAAAACTGATAGGGCCTGCCTCTCTGGGGAATGTTTCCCCTGGTGATTTCTTAGCATGTATAAATATAGGAAATCAGTTTCACCTGTGGTCAGATGACCTCTGTGGTCTCCACGGCGCAGGCCTAGTAATTTGCCTTTGCAGTTACTGCACTAGTGATTCTTCCAGGGCTCTACAAATTGAACAGTGCAAGCCATTTATATACAGGAGCTTAAACCATAGTTATTTTAAAAGATGCACACACATACGTCCACACACATTTGGATTACTAGTTGGTTTTGGTCAAAAATAAAGGTGTTTAAATCGGTCAAATGGAAATTTGCAGGCATTGACCCTCACTATATACAGATAGACATTAAGGTCATTAAGAGATACAATTTTCTTTCTTTAGATGACCATTCAGGTCTCAGCAAAGTAAGGACTTTTATTTGAGACCTCAGCCCGCATGGCTGTGAACATTCCCAGAGAAACACTGGGTCATTTGGTGCAGGAGTGAGTATGGCAGATATTTGGATTATACAGGTGTCTGAAGTTTCAACTAAGGCTACAGGCAGAGAGATGAGGCTTATAAGGGGCAGGTAAGGCAGTGTCGAAGAATTCCAAGCCCCACACTGTCACCCTGCCCACTATGCTTTCATCACCAATATGATCACCTGCAAATAACATGTTTCCAACCCACAGGCTGGAAAGTCAAAAGAAGCTCTTCACCACAATAAGACCAGGTCTACAGGAAATACTTAGACCTATTCTCAGCACTGACCACCACAATGGACCACCAGCAAAGTAAACACCCAGAAGCTAAAGGTCAAAACTTAGCTTCCACCGTGGTGCAAAGGATAAAAACTACACAACGGACTATCACAAAATGAGATGAATAGAACTTCACCACACTTATCAATTCTCTCAATAAATGTCAATGGACTGAATTCACCACTGAAGAGGCACAGGCTGGCTAAATGGTTAAAAAAAGCACAATCCATCCATATGTCCTGTCAGGAGACACAACTAGCCTTGAAGGACAAATCAAGACTCAGAGTTAAGGGATGGAAAACAATATTTCAAGCAAAAGGAAATCAGAAGAAAGGAGAGGTTGCAATCTCATTTTCAAATACAAGAGAATTTAAAACAACTAAAGATAAGAAAGACAAAGATGGACACTTTATACCAAGCAAAGGAACAATATAACAAGAAGACATTTCAATTTTAAATATTTACGCACCAACTTAAACGCTTCCAGATTTATGAAACAGACCTTGACGGGTGAGCAATATGATATCCCATAACACCGTAATAGGCAGGGACTTTAACACCACTCTGACAGAACTGGACAGATTCTCTACATAGAAACTATAAACAAAGATGCAAAGGACTTAAATGTGACCCTAGAACAAATGGGATTGATAGACATATACAGACCACACCATCCCAACGCTAAGGAATATACATTTTTATCATCAGCCCATGGTATGTACGAACTCCAAAATCAACCACATCCCAGACTACAAATCAAACCTCAGCATAATTAAAAGGATAGAAATTATACCTTGTATCTTCTCAGACCATAAGGCAATAAAGGTAGAACTCAACTCCAACAAAAATGTTCACACCCACACAAAGACTTGGAAATTAAACAACCTTACGTGAATGATAGTTGGGTTCAGGAAGAAATAAAAGAGGAAATCATTAAATTTCTCAAACATAACAATAATGAAGACCCAAAACCTGTAGGATGCAGCAAAAGCAGTCTTAAGAGCGAAATTTATTGCATTAAATGCCTACGTTTGAAAAACAGAAAGCAAGTGCATCAACAAATTTATGAATCATCTTATGGAATTGGAAAAAGAAAAACAATCTAATCCCAAACCCATCAGAAGAAAAGAAATAATCAAAATTAAATCAGAGATTAATGAAACTGAAAACAAAAGAATCATTCAGAAAATTAACAAAACAAAAAGGTGGTTTTTTGAATAAATAAATAAAATTGATAAATTTTTGGCCAGATTAACTAGAAACAGAAAAGTAAAATCTCTAATAACCTCAACCAGAAACGATAAAGGGGAAATAACAACAGATGTCACAGAGACACAAGAGATCATCTCGGTACTATAAGAAACTCTCTGCCCAGAAATTTGACAATGTGGGGGACATGGAGCAATACCTGTGATCACACCCTCTCCCTAGACTTAATCAAGAAGAAATAGATCTCTTGAACAGATCAATTTCAAGAACTGAGATTGAAGAAACAATAAAAAATCTCCCACCAAAAAAAAAAAAAAAGGCCTGGTCCAGATGGTTTCATACAAGAATTCTATCGAACCTTACCTTCTATACCCATACTGCAGAAAATATTCCAAAAAATTGAGAAGAAAGGAACCTTCCCCAACATGTTCTATGAAGCAAAAATCACCTTGATACCAAAACCAGGAAAAGACCCAACTAAAAAGGAGAATTTCAGACCAATCTCATTAAGGACATTTGCACCAGACTGTTTATCGCAGCTCAATTTACAATTGCCAAAAGACGAAAACAGCCTATTTATAAAGTGCAACCCAGGAATGGATTAACAAGCGGTGGTATATGTATACCATGAAATACCATTCAGCCACTAAAAAAGATGGAGACATTACATCTTTTGTATTAACCTGGGTGGAGGTGGAACATATTCTTCCTAATAAAGCATCACAAGAATGGAGAAGCAAGAAACCAATGTACCCTATTCTAATATGAAGGCAGCAGATGAGCTAATGCAAGGTGGGGATCGAGGAATGAGCAAGTGGGGAGAGAGGCAGAGGGAAGGGGATGGGGTGTCACAGTGTATGGCACACCTTTTAGGGGCTGGACACAAGCCTAAGAGGGACTTTATCTAACAAATGCAATCAGGAAAACCTAATTCTTTGTACCCTCAGTGAATCTCAAACAACCAAAGAATTAATTAACTAAAAAAATTGTAATTGAAAAGGAAACTCTTACATCTGTTCACACAAGAAGAGGAGATGGGAAGAGAAACAGATGAAAAAGTAGAAGAACGGCTCAAATGCACGGAGGAGCAGTGAGGCAGGGTGCACTGGAGCCTTTAGGAAGAACAGAGATGCCAGAACTTGAGCAACTTCCTTGCTGGATTCCAGCCACCCAGGAAGGCCCATGATGTGTTGCTTATGAGCATGAACACTGGGGGCTCCACTGCTTGGGTTCAGGTCCCAGCTCTGCAGCTTACTGGCCACGTGTCTGAGAAAAGGCACTAAGTCTCTCTGTGTTTCAGCTTCCCATCTATACAATGCAGATCTCACAGGGCTGTTAGAAAGATTCAATGAGTTAATATTTATAAAGTGCTAAACGCAGCACTGCATACACAGAAGGGCTGGTTAAATAGAAAGACGGATGCATGGATAGATAAACAGACGACTTCAACAGCTTCCAGGAGAATTTCGGAAGGAATTTTGTGATGCTTTTTGCTATGGTACAGAAGCAGAAGCCATCAGATGGTCTAAAGATTTCCACCCTACCTCTAGAGGCAGGTAGTTCCTGCCTCTATTTTTACTATAACATTCAAAAGATCCTCGAAGATAAGCAGGATGATGCTCACAGGACATGCATTATTTTAAAATAACCAAAGGAGCTAATCTGTCCATCAACCAGACCACATTTTGAATGCATATGTGCAAGAGTTAGAAAGTTTATAGCATCCCCAAATTCAGTGGGAACACTCCTCTGCTAACCAGATTGCTGAGCTTTATCACATCACTTTCCTTATATGAAAACCCCCTTCATTACATCAGTCTGCCTTCCCCTTGCCAAAAGAATCTCCCCTGTGCCTTTAGCATCCTAGGACTCTCCCCTTCACACCACCTCTTCATCCCCCAGCCCCCACACCCACTGGCCATTGGCTAAACCAAAACTGTTGAGTGAGCTGTTATCAACTTGGGAGTCACTGCAGTTCTGGTCCCGATCTTTCCTTATTGGAATCCATCCACCAAGTGGTTTCTAGACTATTGGGTTTGGCGACCCTGCTCTTAGAATTCTCACACCCTCCTTTTCTTGATTCAGTATTTCACATTCATTTTGTTGACTCAGCTTCTGAGCTGAAATATTTGACTTAGAAAATCCGTGTGTATTTCTATGAGACTTCATTTCTGCCCTCCTTGCCTGGCAAACTGTTTGGAACTAAACTGCCAAGATGAGCTACTTCCTCATGATGATCCAGTCGGTTGCCCAGTAAGGAGCAGATGCACTCATATGTCCTCTCCACATTCCTTGGCCAGTTCTTCCTTCTCTTACCTGCACATCAACGGCTCCACTCTGGTGTCTTCAGTTTTAACTGAAGCCTCCCTAACCTGGATATCCTCAAACGTCAGCCAGTTCTGCATCAGGCAGCCCGGGCCATCTCTAGGAAAGCATAAACCCTGCAGAGTGGGCTCCTTGGCAAGGCCTCTACTTGCTCCAAGGCAGCTGTTCCAAATATTCAACACTTTTATTCACATTTTTTAAAAAATTATTTTTACATTATTTTATTTTAATTTAATAATTAAATTATTATTTAATTATTATAGCACTGGGGAGAGTGCTAGAGTCATCACAGCTCACAGCTACCTCAAACTCCTGGGCTCAAGCAATCCTCTTCGCCTTAGCCTCCCATGTAGCTGGGACTACAAGTGCTGGCCACAATGCCTGGTTAATTTATTTCTTTATTTTTAGTAGAGACAGGGGTCTCACTCTTGCTCAGGCTGGTCTCAAATTCCTGAGCTCAAGCAACTGCCTGAGTTGGCTTCCAAAGTGCTAGGATTACAGGCAGGAGCCACTGCACCTGGCCTCTTTCTTTCTTCCTTTTTTTGAGACAGAGTCCCACTCTGTTGCGCTTAGTAGCGTGCAGTGGCATCATAGCTCACAGCAACCTCAAAACTCTTGGGCTCAAGTGATTTTCTTGCTTCAGCCTCCTGAATAGTTGGCACTATAGGCGCCTATCACAACAACCAGTTACTTTTTGTTTGTTTTATTTTGTAGGCCCAGGCCAGGTTCAAACACAGCAGCCCACACACAGCAGCAGCCCCAGTGCATGTGGCCAGTGGCCTAACCACTGTGATACAAGCACCCAGCCTACACCTGGCCTCTTTATTTACCTTCTTAAACACCATACTTTCTCACATATTTCAGCCATGATCCAGTTTCTCTCCTTGTTTGAACTTACTTTAAGTGCAAAAAGGTAAGCTACATGTGCCTAATTAAAGATGCATTTTCACTTTGGTCTGCATTATTTTCCCTACATCACTACTTTCCATCAATATTTCTACTCTAATTCTCTACTTTCCTAGTATCTCACTTCAAGGTATGCATACTATATCTGGTATGCCTATATATTTGTTACATATCTCAAATTTACCTTTAAAGAAAAATATCCATTTTAGCTTTAAGGACACACATAGGCTGAAGGATAAAAAAAGATATTCCACGCAAATAGTAACCAAAAGAGAGCAGAGGTTTTATCTGATAATTGTATCAGATAAAAGACTCCATATCAAAAACTATTACAAGAGACAAAAAAAGTTCATTATTTAATAATAACCCTGTATATATGCAACCAACATCAGGGCACCTAAATATATAAAGCAAATTATGATGTACATGAAAGAAGAAATAGAGAGCAATGTAATAATAGGAGGGGACTTCAATACCACACTTTTAACAATGAACAGATCAACCAGACAGAAAATTAACAAGAAATATCGGACTTGTATTGCACTCTAGACCAAATGGACTTAATAGACACAAGCAGAAGTTTCTATCCAACAGCAGCAGAACATACATTCTTCTCCAGTGCATGCAACATTTTTTATGTGCATGTGCACTTGAAAGACCATGGAAAGACCATGCTAGCCCATAAAATGAGCTGAAATCATGTCTAGTAATGTTTTCAGCCACAATAGTATGAAAGTAGAACTCAATAAGAGGAATCAAACATTTCACAAATATGGAAATTAAGCAACATATTTCTGAACAATCATTAATTCAAAGAAAGAATCAAAAGGTAAATCAAAAAAATATCTTGAGCAAACAACAATGGGCACAACATATTGAAATGCATGGGATACAGTAGGCATTAAAAAAATAACAAACTCAGGGTTGAAAGAAGAAAAGAAATAATAAAAACCAGAGAAGAAATACATCAAATAAAGAACACAAAAGCCCTAGGGCGAAAAAAACAATAAAACAAAAAAAGATTCTTTGAAAGCAAAATCAACACCCCTGCCTAGTCTAACCAAGAACAAAAGAGACTCAAATAAATAAAATCAGAAATGAAAGTACAGACATTGTAACAGATGCCTCAGAAATAAAAATGATCGTAAGAGACTATTATGAATAATTATATGCCAACAAATTGGACAATACACAGAAAATGGATAAAATCTTAGATTCAATATTGAATAAGAAAGAAATAAAAATCTTGAAAGGACCAATAACAAATAAATAGATTGAAGAAGTAATTAAAAACCTTCCAACAGAGAAAACCCCAGGACCAGATGGCTTCATGGCTGAATTCTACCAAACATTAAATGAAGAATTATTACCAATACATCTTAAATATTCCCCAAAATAGAGCTAGAGATAATACTCCCAAACATATTTTATGAGGCCAGCATTGCCCTGCTACCTACATAATAGACAATAACATCACAAGAAAAGTATAGGCCTTTATTTCTGATGAATATGGATGCAATCCTCAACAATATATTGGCAAACCCTGTTCAACAACACATCAAAAAGATTATATATATATATATATATATATTTTTTTTTTTTTTTTTTTTTTGAGACGGAGCCTCAAGCTATCCCCCTGGGTAGAGTGCCATGGCATCACAGCTCATAGCAACCTCCAACTCCTGGGCTCAAGCGAGTCTTCTACCTCCGTCTCCCAAGTAGCTGGGACCACAGGTGCCTGCCACAACGCCCAGCCATTTTTTGGTTGCAGCCATCATTGTCGTTTGGCGGGCCGGGCTGGGGATTCGAACCCGCCACCTTAGGTGTACGTGGCTGGCGCCCTAGCCGATTGAGCCACAAGGCGCCGAGCCAAAAAGATTCTATTTTTTATACATCCTGACCAAGTGGGATTTACCCATGGCACATCAATCTGGTTTAACATATGCAAATCAATCATTGTGATACATTACATTAACACAATGAAAAATAAAAACTATGTCTTGACAGAGAAAAAGCATTTGATAGAATTCAGCATCTTTTCTTGATAAAAACTCTTAACAGTTTGGTATAGAAGGAAAGCTCCTCAATGTAATAAGGGTCACTTACGAAAAACCCACAGCTATTATCATAATGAACAGGGAACAGCTGAAAGCTTTTCCACTGAGATTCAGTATGAGGCAAGGATTTCATTCTTGCTATTTGTATTCAACAGAGTGCTGGCAGTTCTAGTAAAAGCAATGAGACAAAGAAAAGAAATTAAAGGCATCTAAATAAAAAGAGAAGAAGTGAAATGATCTCCGTTATAGATGGCATGATCTTGTATGTAGAAATCCCCCAAATTTCCACCAAAACAAACAAACAAACAAAACCCTATTAGAACTAATACATGAATTCAATAAAGGTGCAAAATGTAAAATCAACATTCAAAAATCAGTAGCAGCTGCACACACAATGACCTTGCTGATAAAAAAAAATCAAGAAAATAATCCAATTTATAATAGCTTCAAAAAATATAATAATGAGGGATGACTTCAGCCAAGGAAATGAAAGATTTGTACGCTGATAACTATAAAACACTGATGAAAGAAACTGAAGATGATATAATTAAATGGAAAGATATTCCATGGATCAGAATAATTAATAATGCCCATACCACCGAAAGCAGTACACAAAGTTGAAACAATCCCTATCAAAATTCCAATGGCATTCTTCATAAAAATAGAAAAAACAATCCTAAAATTCATATATGAACCACACACACACAAAAAAAACCCCCAAATAGCCAAAGCAATACTTAGAAAGACAAAGTTGTAGTCATCACACTTCCTGATTTAAAATTATATTACAAAGCTATACTAATAAAAACAGTATGGTAGTGGCATAAAATGAGAAACATAGACCAACAGAACATAATAGAGAGCTCAGAAATCAAGACAAACATACCTGGTTAACTCATTTTAGAGAAGAGCACCAAGAGGACACAATGGGAAAAGAATAGTCTCCTCAATAAAAAGTGCTCAGAAAACTGGATTTCCCCATATGAAAGAAAGAAATTAGACTTATACACAATAATCAACTCAAAATGGGTAAAAGATCTAAATATAAGTCCTGAAACTGGGAAACTTCAGGGGAACAGAATATAGGGGAAAACTCTTTGATGTTAGACTTGGCAATGATTTTTTAGATATCAAACCAAAAGCTCAGGCTACCAAACTAAATAAATAAATAAATGGGACAGCAACAAACTAAAAAGTTTCTGCACAGCAAAGGAACAATCAACAAAGAGAAGAGGTAACCTATGAACTTGGTAAAAATGCTCGTAAACCACACGTCTGATAAGGGGTTAATATCCTGAGTGTGTACATGTATTTATTTGAGGTATGTACTCACGAATGAAGGTTTTGGAAGTCTGATGTATTCTTATATTTAATTTAATAGCCATTTAATATCAGTTTCCCTGTATATTTGTCCAAATTTGATATTATCCAACTATGTAATTTTCACCAATCTGATGGAGATCACATGCTATCTTATTGTTCCTTAAATTTACATTTCTCTGATTATGAATGAAGTTAAGTAGCTCCTCAAATTCTTATCACCCATTTAGACTTTCCTTTTTGTTAACTGCCTATCAGTGACTTCTGCCCATTTTGCTATTGATTTCCCTATACTGTTCACAGGAGTACCTTATATAGCGTATTAATCCCTTGTTAGTCTTACGTTCTTCAACCTCTCACCCATTTATTAACTGCCTGTGGCAATCCCAGTTCCACAGAAATCCTTCATTTGATGAAATCAAATCCATCATTGTATGGTTTACACTTTTAGGATCTTAAAAATCCAGTGACTGTTTCAGATCATTATTCCATCTGCTGTCCATTTTCATTATGGTATAAGGTAAGAGTTCGATGTTTTTAATTTTTTCCATATGGTTACCCAGCTTGCCAGAATCATCTAAGAAGCAATCTGTACTTTTCCCACCAGCGTATGGTAACGGCTCCACCTACTCCTAACCTTCCCTCAATGGTTCGTGATCAAATGAATGTCAAGATAAAGAAAGCCCCAGACCCTGAACTGTAAGGGTCTGGTCTATTCCACATGCAAGGCACTCACTATCTTTGGCAGCTTTCTGCTTTTTTGTAAAAAGCACAGACAAGCACTGAGGACATTGAGACCAAAGGTCCGGGTATAGGATTCACGGTACAGACCATTTCTCTGTTTCAAGTTTTGGAGATGACATGAATACAGGGAAAGCATTTTGAGAGATTTCAAGGGAAGTTACCAAGGAAATATGACAGATTGGCAAATACCTCTGTCCTGGCTTTCTTCTATTTTCTCCTAGCAACATACGTTCTGTCCCTGACTGAACATCTCAAACTATCCCTCCAGAAGATCTGGCACATCTCCTACCCTCACTCTTCCTGCCCTGCAAACTTGGACATAGAATATCAACGCAACAACCCCAAAGGGATAATACTAAGTGAACATACATTGCTTAGCAAGATCTAAGAATGTAAAGGAAAATAATACTTTAAACAATGACTAACAAACTTAATGGTGTTATTTACTAAAATACAGAGATCCAAAAAGGTTAAAATTTGTGAGATATTCATAATCACTCAATAAGAGGAAACAAGACATTTTGGCATTCCAGGTGGAAAGTGGAGGCTACATTCAAATGCGATGGTCAAATTCTGTCAAACACTCGGCTTGAGACCACTCGCTTAGACAGACCACTGAGTCCTTCTGCCACGATATAGGAATTCTTTTTTCTTTTCTTTTGAGACAGAGTCTTATTACGTCGCCCTCGGCAGAGTGCTATGGTATCACAGCTCACAACAACCACAAACTCTTGGACTTAAGTGATTCTCTTGCCTCAGCCTCCCAAGCAGCTGGGACTACAGGCACCTACCACAATGCCCAGCTTTTTTTTGCAGTTTTTGGCCAGGGCTGGCTTTGAATCCTCCCCCCCCCCCCCAGCATATGGGGCCAGCACCCTACTCCTTGAGCCACAAGCACCACCCCCAGCTATTTTTTTGTTGCAGTTGTCATTGTTGTTTAGCTGGCCCAGGCCAGGCTTGAACCTGCCAGCCTCAGTGCATGTGCCTGGCGCTGTAACCACTGTGCTATGGGCACTGAGCCAGTATAGAAATTCTTAAACTCTTATAATCTGGAAAATGGCTATTGCCCACCAGAAAATTTACATTTAGATGGTACATTTTAGATCTTAAATCTGGGCTGGCAGATATCCAGCACAAGTGTCTATACTCCCCATTTGACATTTCCTGCAGACAGGACTAATCAATTGACATTTCTACGGACAGGACTAATCAATCACAGCAAGCTTTCCTGCAGGGAGAGCTCCAGACCGCCACTCAGATTGATCAGCACTGGCATGGAGAGTGCAACCCAAATGCCCTCATGTTTCAAGAACATGCCATCATAAGATCTCACCTTCCTTTTGATCTGCATGTATTAATATGAATTATTTTAGTGATGCTCCCCTGCTGACTGATTTTAATATTCTAAAGACTCTCCTTCCTTTTCTTCCTGATCTTCAAGGTCATATTAAGTACTAATATGCCAATTTGACTAAACTACTGTTGAATTTATCCAATATATTTTTACCCCCATTGATCTGGACTACCATATAGAGCTCCCCCAAAGCACGAACCATTCTTAAGGGCTTTCTACAACTCAAAGACATACTGCTATAGCACGACCAAAGACTTGCCTAGGTTTTAGACTTTAGTAAAAGTTTTATAATACATGTATAGATAGGTATACAATAGCTAAAAACCAATTCAACAGGAAGTCAGAGAAATCATTTGATCTTAATAGATACTAAAATTAACTGGAGAATAAAATATCTGAGTAAAAAGGAAGGATTTTTTTTTTAAGCAGTCTTCAATCTGGAAGTTACTCCTTGTCATCAAACAACTGCTTATATGAATCAGCCTGTCATAGAAGCACAGAGAATAAGTCATCCGAGGCATTGGACAAAAGCTAAATGCGGGAGGGAATTTTACAGGGTTGGGTGGAAACAGCATGAATACACATGACATCCAACACTTTCAGGGAACTGCCGAAAAGTCAATAAAAAGAAATATATGACCTGTTTCAGCACAGAGGATAAAGACTCTGAAACTTATCAGCTGCAGAAAGGGACATCAAGTATTCTTTATAATGTAGAGTCTGTTGCTCTGAGAGAAGGAAATGCAAGTCCACTACCTAAGACATTAACAATCCCGCACGATGCCTGTGGCTCAAAGGAGTAGGGTGCCAGCCCCAGATAATGGAGGTGGCAGGTTCAAACCTGGCCCCGGCCAAAAACTGCAAAAAAAAAAAAAAAACTCCCCAAACAATAACAAAATATTTCTTGGGCCACGAACAGAGAAAAATTCCTCACCAATTGGTGAGTTCCACCATCAATTGTACAAATCCCAAGGAGGCTGGCCAATCCTCTGAGAGCCTAAGGAACAGAGAGGGCTTGATTGCACAGCCTAAGCTTGTGTTTTCCAACGCACCTCAGAAAGCATGGAAAATCTATTCTCAGAGAACCACGCCCAAGAATTCTTGGGTGAGTGTGGGCAATTCACCGGCAGGAAAAAAAAGTGTGTAGATGATGATTACCTGAAAGGAACATTCTTGTGGCAAGAGAGGGCTGGCTCTACACACCTGTTCAGCTTAAAAAAAAAA
>CAUYQV010103434.1:0-13785 GCA_963574575.1 Galagoides demidoff | reverse complement strand
CTGGGCTCAAGCGAGTCTCCTGCCTCAGCCTCCCAAGTAGCTGGGACCACAGGCGCCCGCCACAACGCCCGGCCATTTTTTGGTTGCAGCCATCGTTGTTTGGCGGGCCCGGGCTGGGGATTCGAACCCGCCACCTTAGGTGTACATGGCTGGCACCTTAGCCAATTGAGCCACAGGCGCCGAGCCACATTATATATAATTAATGTATTCATGTAAATAGAAAAAGTCAGGATGGATATAAGACAAAATACTAAAGGTGTTACCTCTGAGTTATAAAGTTATGGGTAATTTTAATGTTTATTCCTTCAGTACCACATACATGTTGTGTACCTACCAATTATTTTCTGCATTTCTTTTTTTGTGAACATGTTTTATTTGTGAAATTAGAAAAGAACAATAAATTGTCGTTTTAAAAAAATAAAAAAGGCTCTCTGAGAATGAAATGGAGTACCAGCTTCTGTCCACATCACTAAATCTGAACTGTCCTTTGTACTTGACTTAAAAACACAGACATAACACCTGACTGTATGAGGATCCCAGGGAAAAGTGAAGTCCAAGAGAACAGAGGACTTCTCAAGAGGCCCCAAGAACACAGCTGCAAGGTCCTCCCCGTGGTGACTCACCTCTTAGGAACTTGTAGAAACTTAACTTCCTGGGACCTGGAAACTAATGCTTGCTTCCACTTCTGTAAAATCCCACTGCCAGGAGCTGCCTTCTCCAGCTTAATTCCAACTGACCTGTGGAAGAAGAGCCCTTGACTGGGTATAAAAGGGAAAAGGCTGAGCCAGGTCAGGAGCTCAGCCATTTTTGGACTCTAGTGTGCTGGGGCTCTGCTGGCTGAAATAAAGCCCTTCCTTCCTCCATATCTTGGTGTTCAGACGATTCTCTCTACCAGCCCCCCAACCCACCCCATGGTGCCCTCGTCTTCCAGCAACACGACCACTACAGCAGCCCTAAAGGAAACAAGAAGAAAGTGGGGAGCCAAGCATTGCTTCTGCCAGGACCAGAACCCCCACGCCCCATGTGGCCACCTTCTAATCATAGAAGGCGTCCTCTCTTCTCTCCTTTCCTACCTTCCTTTCTTGCACAAGTCTGAATTTTCCTAATGCTCGGGGTCATGTCCCTGGGTAGAAGCAAGGTTTTAGACATCTGTTGTGTTTGCCAACCTCCATCCACTCACTCTTCTCCTGGGGAAGTGTAAGGGCCACACCAGTGCCATTTTGTTGTCTATTACATAAGATCTGTTCCTAGCCCCTCCACCTCCCTCCACTCCAACCACCAGGGAAACCACCAGGGCCACTCCCTGCTGCCTCCCCCACCCCGGGTTGCACAGCCATTGAGCTGTTAATTTAGTCACCTTAGGCAGACGGCTGCCATAATAGGCAAAAAGTATCAGTTTCCTTGAACAGCTCCCACAATAGGCAACAGGTTTCTACTTCCTTGAAATCATCAACCACCAATGCAAATCCTCCCTTACTAATGAAATCATCAACCACCAATCAAAAGTGTACTCGTACCCGACCCTACCCTTCTTGCTTTCTGTACCCTATAAAAACTTCCCCCACCGCAGGTTCAGGGCTCATCCTCGGCTTGCATGCCAGGAGAGTCCAGACCCGGGCTTGAATAAATCTTGCCTCGTGCTTTTTACATTGGAGTGTATCTCGGATTTGTCTGTTGGGGCCACTTGGGGGAATTTTGGGCACAACAGGAGTATGCTAAATTAGATGGTATTCTGAGGCAAATACCATCCGTCCTCTCTCAGCCAAAGTTCTACATACAGGTAGATCTCCATCCCCAACCCAAGATAAAAACCTATGAGCCCAAGCGCAAGCTGATCAGCACATTCAATTCCTCTGTCAAAAGTAATCATGTGACCCAATCAGAGCCTATGAGATGCAATGACACTTTTACGGAAATGTTGGGGCCAAGACTATCTTACTTTCTGTTAGGTGTAGACCTGAAAAGGATATATTCCTGGCAACTACTGGAAGTCAGTGTGAGGCCATAAAGAGAAAACATGTCTCTAATTAGAGTCAACTCCAAAAAGGCAGAACAAAGACATCAAGATGAGGAAGGCAAGAGGATGCATCTTGTCATTTAGGCTCTGGAACCCAGCCATGACTGAAGGCTGGGCTAATCCCAGACTTCTCAGTTACGAAAGCCAAAAAACAAACAAAAAACCTTTCTTTGCTTAAGTCAGTTTAAGTGTTTCATACTATCTTTTAACATGCCTGGTTTCTTCTGATTATCTCCGAAAAGAACATCTCATAGTCTTAGTCACATGCAGTGAGGGACCGCTTTAGTAGATAGCTTAGGTTCGATAAACAGAGCCGTGTGACCTTGAGCTTGTCACTCTTTCTCAACGTAAATTTCCTCATCTGTAAAACAGAGATACCAACCTCACAGCCTTGTTGTTAGAATCAAACGTAAAGAGTTTTGATTTTTATCTCAAGAAAAATAGGAAGCCCTTGACAGGCAGGAATGAAGAAAGTCCTTCAATCTATGTTTTGGAAAAAAAAAGTCCCTTTGCTGCTGCATGGGAGAATGGATTAGAGCAAGGTGAGAGTGAAAGCAGATATACCTGGTAGGACGGGAACTTCAGAAGTTCTGGCGGATGATGGTGGCTGGAACCAGGATAATATCTACCCAGTATCAGTGGCCAAATGACAGTTGCGAAATGATGATTTGCAATCATCAAATCAGATTTGCTAAATGTCAAATACCCATACCACCTCTGACTTTCTTGCCATTTATTTTCACATAAATGAATTTTGTGCTTAAATAAATTCTACCTCAGGCTATACAATAATATTCGAGTTTGATTTACATGATATCTCAGTATAGATATACAGATACATATTTCCCCCCCAAAAGCACAGACAGTGAGAATAAGATGGAGTCTCTCAGGCGGGGGCAGATATAACACAGCTGGTCTGGTTGGTTTAGGTCCTGCTTGACCTTCACCCCTGTCTCCCACTCTTACTGTTTTGTAAATTTAGCTCCCACCCTAAAGAAGCCTCTCTTGAGGCTTGGCGCCTATGGCTGGTTCAATCGGCTAAGGCACCAGCCACGTACACCTAAGGTGGCAGGTTCGAATCCCCAGCCCGGGCCCGCCAAACAACAATGATGGCTGCAACCAAAAAATGGCCAGGCATTGTGGCCGGCGCCTGTGGTCCCAGCTACTTGGGAGGCTGAGGCAGGAGACTCGCTTGAGCCCAGGAGTTGGAGGTTGCGGTGAGCTGTGATGCCATGGCACTCTACCCAGGGGGATAGCATGAGGCTCTGTCTCAAAAAAAAAAAAAAAAGAAGAAGAAGAAGAAGCCTCTCTTGAGTAGTTTAGGTGGATTGATTTAGGAGATTAACTTCTGAATTGGGATGTTGTCATAGGTCACTGACTAATGCTGATTATTATTTGAAATAGGGGTTGGTGTGGTCTTTGCCTTGAACTTTTATGTATAAAACTGTAATTTTGGAAATGGAAGAACAGTCTTGAAGAGGCTACTCTCACTGTTCTCCAGAATCCTGGCCTGCTGACAAATAGTTTGGCAGACCTATCTCCACCTCTGCATATTGGCTGACGGTGATAGGCAGCTTATCTGGTAACCCGCATTAAAATAAGTACATAACTATTTTTTTAATGTTTGTGTAGAAATCACTTAAACTCATCTTAAATATACACTAGGAGTCAATAAACCAGGATTGTGAGTGGCAAAGGGGACAGAAAGAGGTCTTGTTATTCAGAGAAAAAATGCTACTCGGCATCAAATAAGCTGGTTTAAGAAGGCTGGTAGGAAATTTTTTAACCTGTAGATGGACCTTACTTTAAGAAAGAACTCAATTTAAGAGGGAAAAAAACCCAACTCAGCCAAGCAGAGAAATTAGAAGGTGATTATTTGAATGACATTCTTCCCTTTTACAAAATGGCTCACCAGGGAGACCCTTTAAACTGAGAGCTCCCCTACTGAATAAGTACCTGGTACAATCATTAGCTACTTGACAGAGGGCTTGGGGGCAGCTGTGGGAGGAAAGGGGAGATGGAGAGGAATCTTAAAGCCAAACCCGGGCCCATTTAAGACCAATTTGAAATGAAGATTTCAGAAAGTCTGAAAGTATAATTTAAGTGAATGGGCTAAGTAGGCTTCCATGAATAACTCTCCCACTTAGACAGTCTTCCTCAAGAACACCCTACTCTATAGCCATTAAAAAGTGTTAGGAGGATATTTAATGACATTGGAAACATCTCAAAAGCAGGTGGCAAATCAGCACGTACAGCATGATTCCAATTTCAGATTTTAAAAAGAAATTTTATACGTGGTTTTCTTACAAAAAACCAAAAATGACTACGCGTCTACATAAAAACGTTAACAGCAGTTATATTTAGACAGGAGGATTAGATGGGTGGTATTTATTTTCATCTTCATTCTTGCCTGTATTTACCCAAGTCCCTGATTATTTTTGAAGTCATAAAAGACAATTAAAGGGTGCTTAAGAAAAATGTATTCACAGTCTATTGCAAACTGTGCCAATTATTTATTGACTAAAACTCATAAAGTAGGAAATCTCTAACTAACCAGGTCAAATTTCTGATTTCAAATATGATGCCATAATGATAGTTAACATTTTGTAACCATTTATTATGTGTCAGACACAGTCTTCAGCACCACATATATAATCATGTCATTGACTCCCCACAACAACCCCATGAAATGGATATTTTTATTATTCCCCCCACCACTAACAGTTTTCCAGATGAAGAAACTGGGGCTCAGAGCAATGATGTAACCTGTACAAGGGCACTAGCTGGCAGGTGGCAGAGAATCCAGGTCTCCCGGTTTCTAATTTGGAGCTCTTTCCCCTCCATAACATTGGGTTTCTACAGATGCCCTAGTTTATGGCTGAAAATATCCCATAATTACCCCATAAATAAGCCACTGAACTTATTTATTCCTTGCATTTAACTTATTATTTAGCATTTAAAGGACACATTACATTGAGCAAGAACCATCAGTCTTTCACAGAATGCTCCAGTTAATAACTTGGTAATTATAATCCATAGTCACAAAGCTGAACTTGTCGTTTCCATGGTGCCGGATCCCCTTTTAAGGAAGAGAACTCATCAGTTATCTCTGACCTGCCTGCTCAGTGAATTTATACCCTCCAAAACCACCAACATTTACCCTGGTGGTTGGAGAGCTCAATGGTAATTGTGGAGCCCCTCAGTCTAAGGATCTGAAAGATGTGTATCTATAATCTCCTTTAACGTGGTATCAGAATATCACTTAGCCATTACACAATGCTAATCGAAGAATTCCTATTAATAAAGCATCAGCTTGATGTGTGCCGAGACTTAATTGCTTTGCTTACAGGAGGAATAGTAGAATGCTGTGCTTATTGAGCTTATCATATCCAATATGCCTTTGCATCTGTCTATTTCTGATGCGTAACAAATATCTCAAGATCTCAGTGACATACAAGAACAAATATATTTTTACTCAGGGGTCCGTGGTTGGCTATGGTTCTGCTGAGTTCATCTGGGATCTCACGGGTTTGACACCGGGTTGCAGGCTGGGTTCAGGTCTATTCCAAGGATCTTCCCATTCTCCTCAGAGCAGCAGCCTCCTGAGACATGTTTTACACACGAGTACTAATGAAAATACATGACGCCACTTGAGGGCTAGGCTCAGAACTGGCTCCACTCAGCCCATTCTATTGGACAAAGTAAATCTCATGGCCAAAACCAAAACAAATGAGGCGGGAAAATACTCACCACCCACTTTAGTGGGAGATACTACAAGGTCACATGGCGAAAGGTGTTGACACGTAATTCCACTGGGGGAGAGGTGAGGCAGGTGTGGCAGCTGATGCCTGTAATCCCAACACTTTGGGAAGCCAAGGCAGGAGGATCACTTGAGGCCAGAAGTTCAACAGCAGCCTGGGCAACACAGCTAAATAATTTTTAAAATTAGCCTGGTGTGATGTTGTATGCCTATAGTCCCAGCTACTTGGGAAGACAAGGTGGGGATCGCTTGAGCCAGGAGTTTGAGGTTACAGTGAGATAGATATGATCACACCACTGCACTCCAACCTGGCTAACAGAGGGACACCTCGTCTCTTAATAAAAAGAAAGGAAGGGAGGGAGAGAGGGCAGAAAGAAAATGAAGAATTGAGAGCAATGATCCATTCTACCCACTCTTTCATAACAAATATATTGTAATGTGCCTTTTAGTATGCTGAAATAAAATTCAGAAATAATGTAACTAGAAATACACAAAGTTGTCAAAAATCAATTATATATGTAAATGCAAAAAGAGGGAGACTGCTATTAGCACCTCAACAAAAACCACTGCTTGCATAACAGCTACAAATGCAAGCTGTTTCGGGGGTGTGTATTGGCCTCTCAATTAGCTTGAACAATATTGCCATTATGAGGGTGATTTTTCTGAACTGGGGAATAACTGTGGATAAAGGGCTTAGCAAAATAAGCTACACTCATTCTTGATGGGACTGTGTTACCCCCAAAATAAGACCTACCCAAAAAATAAGCCCTAGCAGGATTTCTATGCATTTGTTAAATATAAGCCCTACCCCAATAATAAGACCTAATGATGGGCGTGGCTATGCAGATATGCTGCATAGCCATGCCATGCATTTCAGGTGGAGAGAAGACATCCCCTGAAAATAAGCCCTAGTGTGTCTTCTTGAGAAAAAATAAATATAAGACAGTATCTTATTTTCAGGGAAACACGGTGCACTGAAAGTTGCATTCCTAGAAAAAGCAGAGTATCCTAAAACAATGCAGAATATGCTCTATGTTTATCTGTAAACTAGGCTCAAATGATATAAACACATTTTAAACTTATGTAAATGTCTGGCAGGACACTGGAATATCAAGCAGGATGGAGGACAGGTCTTCCCCCTACCCATGGCTGTATGCCCAGCTCATTCAGTCCCCTAAAGGAAATCATGCCAATATCGCTCCCTCCCCATCAGCGTAACTACCAAAATCATCCTCACAAATGTCTGGATGGGATCCTAGGGAGCCCCGCTGCTGCTGTGAGAACCACAATGTTGTACGTATTAAAGCAAAAGCTCTGAATAAACCAAAACCCTTAGCACCAGCCTGGCACGTCCAGGCCCTGCCTCCATCTTATGAGCTGTGTTACTTTGGGCAAGTTGCTGAACTGTTCTGAGCCTGCCTTATTCATAATATTGCTTTAAGAATTAAATGAGACCACATAAATGGCAAGCATTTAGCTTAATGCTTGGACACACTAAGCACTTGATAAAAGCACCTAATGTCACACTTATTTCCTTAACATGCTCACATTTCGTAGACAAGAAAACTGAGACTTAAGTGAAATATCCTTGGATGTCTTTCCTCCTCCTCTCCCTGCTGATCTTCTAGTCTGAAGATGGGCAATAACTGATGTTCTGCTGAGGGTCAGCTGCAGAAGGAAGGTAAGTCTAGAAAGGTCGTGAGACTGATAATCAAATCCAGGAGGACAGGGGTCTGGATTCAAATTCTAGGTTGATATGTGAAGTGGTTTTCTGAGGAAGAAATGAGGTGTCACCACCTGAACCACTCAAAAGTGACAGTGCAGATCCACCCAACAAAGGTCCAGAGAATATGGCCTCCAATGGCAATGCCAAGAGAGGTCTATTGAGGGACAACAAACTCTAAACCCAGGTGCCAGGATTCAAATCTCAGCTCTATCACTTACCATTCGTACATCCATGTGACCTCCCTGTGCCTCAGTTTCCCCATCCATGAAAAGGGTAGTCCTAGTGCATACCTCAGAGGGTTGCTCTGAAGACTAAAAGAGTTAATACATGTCAATCATTTAGGATAGTGTGGGCAGATAATAAGCTCTACATAATTGTGTTATCACTATTAATGAGATGGAATGATTATTAATGAACAGAATAACTGTCCACCCACAGGTTCAGTCCAGTCACACAGAGCCTGACCCACAGGGGATGATAACAAGTTACCAAAGGAATGGATGAATGAATAAAGAATGGTTAGAAATAACTGTGGACTTTGGAAATATATATTAATAATATTCAGGCCAAGTGCGGTGGCTCACACCTATAATCCTAGCACTCTGGGAGGCCAAAGAGGGTAGACGGCTTGAGCTGAAGATATTGAGACCAGCCTGAACCCCTGTCTCTACTAAAAATAGAAAAAAACTGGCTGGATGTAGTGGTGGGAACCTCCAGTCCCAGCTACTCAGGACACTGAGGTAAGAGGATCACTTGAGCCCAAGAGTTTGAGGTTGCTGTGAGCTTTGATGCCATAGCAGACTAGCCTGGGACAACAGGGTGAGACTCTGTCTCAAAAAAAAAAAAAAAAGAAGAAGTTTAGCTTCCAGTGTGAGCATCTGGAAACTAGCAAAAAAGTTTTTGTGCTTATTAGCATGCTCTCAACCACTATACAATATGATCTTTCAAAAACACAAAACAAAGCAGAGGTATCAAGGTGTGCCTGCAGCAGTCACCACTCTAAATAAACCAAAACCCTTAGCACCAGCCTGGCACAGAGTTACCCTGACAAGCAAGCATTTTTTCCCCTCTTGTCAACATTTTAGAGAGGAGAACAGAAGCAGAGGCATTAATGAGAAAGAGTGGGACAAGAAAAGTAGATAGAAGTGGAAATAGAAGGATGCCTTGTACAGTGCCTGATGCATAGTATGTCTTCAATCAATATCTGTTGGATGGATGGATGGATGCCCAATCTTCTATTCACCCCCATTTCATTTTTTTATTGAATCATAACTGTGTACATTGATGCATTTATGGGGTTCAGTGTATTGATATGATATACAATTTTTCAGATTCCATATAAAATGAAGCACAAGTTTTTCAAGCTCTTTAAAATATGACAATGGTGCTTTAATAGGGATTGCATTAAATCTATAGATTTGGGTAGTATGGACATTTTAACTATGTTGAGTCTTTCCAGCCATGAGAATGGAATGCTCACATTGAACTAAGTAACACATCTGTCATAATTATACGCTTTTCTTAATAGTTTTGAAATGTACTATTGCAGATGGCACCTGTGGCTCAAAGGAGTAGGGTGCCAGCCCCATGTACCGGAGGTGGCAGGTTCAAAACTGGCCCTGACCAAAAAGTGCAAAGAAAAAGAAAAGAAATGTACTATTGCATCATGCACATTAGGTGAAGTACCCCCAAATACCCTCCCACCTCCCACCTCTCCTCCCCTCTTTCTTTTCTTCCCTTCTACTTTCTGGACTATCCTTATGTTTTACCATTCATATGAATGTGTAGGTGATTATACATTGATTTCATAGTAGCATTGAGTACATTGGATACTTCTTTTCCCATTCTTGAGATACTTCACTAAGAATAATATGTTCCAGCTCCATCCAGGTAAACATAAAAGAGGTGAAGTCTCCATCTTCTATGGCTGCATAGTATTCCACGGTATACATATATCACACTTTGTTAATCCATCAATGGGTTGATGGGCACTTAGGCTCTTTCCATGTCTTGGCAATTATGAATTAGGCTGCAATAAACATTCTGGTGCAAATGTCTTTGTTGTAAAATAATTTTTGATCATCTGGGTATATACCTAGTAGAGGAATTGCAGGATTGAACAGTACATCTACTTTCAGTTCCTTGAGTATTCTACAAACTTCTTTCCAAAAGGGTCATATTAGCTTGCATTCCCACCAGCAGTGTAGAAGTGTTCCCTTCTCTCCGCATCCACACCAATATCTGTAGTTTTTGGATTTTGTGATGTGGGCTGATCTTACTAGAGTTAGATGATATCTCAAAGTGGTTTTGATTTGCATTTCTCTGATGATTAAAGATGATGAGCATTTTTTCAGGTGTTTGTAGGCCATGCTCCTGTCTTCATCAGAGAGGTTTCTGTTCAAGTCTCCTGCCTACATAGACATGGGGTTATTTGTTCTTTTCTTATTGATTACTTTGAGTTCTCTGTGGATTCTAGTTATCAGACCTTTGTCGGAAGCATAACCTCCAAAAATCTTCTCCCATTCTGGAGGTTGTCTGTTTGCTTTATTTACTGTGCTATTGGCTGTGCAAAACCTTTTTTGTTTGATCAGATTCCAGTAATGTATTTTTGGTGTTGCTTCGATTGCCCAGGGGGTCCTCCTCACATAACACTCTCCAAGGCCGATTTCTTCAAGTGTTTTCCCCACACTTTCTTCTAGTATTTTTATAGTTTAATGCCTTAAGTTTAAATCTTTTACCAGTGAGAATTAATTTTTATTAATGGCAAAGGTGGGGGTCCAGTTTCACTCTTCTACAGGTCGCCAGCCAGTTCACCTAGGACCATTAGTTAAATAAGGAGTCTTTCCCCCACTGAATATTTTTGATAGGTTTGTCAAAGATCAAATGATAAATAACTGGGTTCATCTCCTCGTTCTCTATTCCAGTCCATAAATCTACCTCTCTGTTTTTGTGCCAGTACTATGCCATTTTGATCACTATAGATTTATAATATAGCCTGAAGTCTGGTAACATGATACCTCCTGACTTGATTTTATTTCTTAGTAATGCATTTGCATTTGAGGTTTTTTTCAGATTCCATATAAAATGAAGCACAATTTCTTCAAGCTCTTTAAAATATGACAATGGTGCTTTAATAGGGATTGCATTAAATCTATAGATTTGGGTAGTATGGACATTTTAACGATGTTGAGTCTTTCCAGCCATGAGAATGGAATGTTTTTCCATTTGTTAACATCTTCAGCTATTTCTTTTCTCAGAGTTTCATAGTTCTCTTTATAGAGATCTTTCACATCCTTTGTTAGGTAAATTCCCAGATATTTCATCTTTCTTGTCACTAATGTAAAAGGAATAGAGTCCTTGACTATATTTTCAGCTTGACTATTGTTGGCATATATAAAAGCTACTGATTTGTAAGTATTGATTTTGTATCTTGAGATGCTGCTGTATCACTTCTAAGAGTTTTGTAGTTGAGTCCCTGGGATTTTCCAGGTACAGGACCATATCATCAGTGAAGAGTAAGAGTTTAATCTCCTCTGACCCTATTTAAATACTCTTGATCACTTTCTCTTACCTGATTTCAATGGCTAAGACTTCCATTACCATGTTGAATAGCAGTGGAGAGAGTGGGCATCATTGCCTAGTTCCTGATCTGAGTGAAAATGTTTTCAATTATATACCATTCAATATGATATTGGCTGTGGATCTGCTATAGATGGCCTCTATCAGTTTAAGAAATGTCCTTTCTATGCCTATATTCTTAAGTGTTCTGATCATGAAAGGATGCTGGATATTATCAAAGGCTTTTTCTGCATCAATTGAGAGAATCATATGGTCTTTTTTTTTTATTTTATTTGTGTGATGTATTATACTTAATAGATTTGCAGATGTTGAACCAACCCTGTAACCCTGGAATAAAACCAACTTGATCATGGTGTATAATTTTTTTGATGTGTTGTTGAATTCTGTTTGCTAAGATCTTATTGAATATTTTTGCATCAATATTCATTAATGATATTGGGCTATAATTTTCTGTCTTTGTTGGATCCTTTCCTGGTTTGGGGATCAGGATGATATTTACTTCATAGAATGTGTTGGGAAGTATTCTTCATATTTCTAAGCTTTGGAAAACATTGTATAAAACAGGTACTACTTGCTTTTGAAAGTGGTAGAATTTTAGAAAGTTTGATAGAATTCAGATATGAAGCTATCTGGTCCTGGACTTTTCTTTTTAGGGAGATTTTGTATTGTTGATGTATTGTTGATGCTATTTCAGTAGTTGATATAGGTCTATTCAAGATTTCTAATTCTTTCTGGTTGAGTCTAGGAAGATGGCATGCTTCCAGGTATTGGTCCATTTCCTTCAGATTTTCATATTTCTGGAAATAGAGATTTTTGTAGTAATCATTGAGGATTTTTTGAATTTTTGAAGTGTTTGTTGTTATTTCTCCTTTATCATTTCTGATAGACAATATTAGAGATTTTACTTTTCTATTTCTGGTTAGGTTGGCCAAATGTTTATCAATTTTGTTAATATTTTCAAACAACCAACTTTTTGGGCTTGGGGCCTGTGGCTCAAGTGGCTAAGGCGCCAGTCACATACACCTAAGGTGGCAGGTTCGAATCCAGCCAGGGCCCGCCAAACAACAATGATGGCTGCAACCGAAAAATAGCAAGGCATTGTGGCAGGCACCTGTGGTCCCAGCTACTTGGGAGGCAGAGGCAGGAGACTTGCTTAAGCCCAGGAGTTGGAGGTTGCTGTGAGCTGTGATACCACAGCACTCTACCCAGAGGGACAGCTTGAGGCTCTGTCTCCAAAAAACAAACAAACAAACAAAGAAACCCAACTTTTTGTTTTGTAGATCTTCTGAATGATTCTTTTGTTTTCAATTTCATTTAATTCTGCCCTAATTTTGGTTATTTATTTTCTAATGCTAAGTTTGGGGTTGGAATGTTCTTCCTTTTCCAGTTGCTTGAAATGATCCATTAAGTTGTTGGCCTCCTCTCTTTCCATTTTCTTGATGAAGGCTTCCAATGCTATAAATTTCCCTCTTAGGACTGCCTTTGCAGTATCCCACAGGTTTTGATAATTTGTGTCTTCATTATCATTTTGTTCCAAAAATTTGGTGATTTCCTTCTTAATCTCGTCTTTGATCCAGCTATCATTCAGCCTAAGATTATTTAGCTTCCATGACTTTGTATGAGTATGAAGATTTTGTTGCTGTTGAGTTCAACCTTTATTCCATGGTGGTCCAAGAAGATACAAGGAATAGTTTCTATAGTTTTAAATTTGCTGAGCTTAGACTTGTGTCCTAGGATATGATCTATTTTGGAGGATGACCCATGGGCTGATGAGAAGAATGTGTACTCAGTTTTATTAGGGTAAAATGTTCTATAGAGGTCTGTAAAGTCCATTTGTTCTAGGGTCAGGTTTTTTTTTGCTTTTTTTTTGAGACAGAGCCTCAAGCTGACCCCCTGGGTAGAGTGCCATGGCTTCACTGCTCACAGCAACCTCCAACTCCTGGGCTCAAGCGAGTCTCCTGTCTCAGCCTCCCAAGCAGCTGGGACCACAGGCGCCCGACACAACACCTGGCTATATTTTGGTTGCAGCCATTATTATTTTTTGGTGGGCCCAGGCTGGATTCGAACCCGCCACCTTAGGTGTATGTGGCTGGCGCCTTAGCCGCTTGAGCCACAGGCGCCGAGCGTAGGGTCAGGTTTAAGTCTAATATTTCGTTGTTTAGTTTCTTCTTGGAGGATCTATCTAAAACTGTCAAAGCTGTGTTAAAATCTCCAACTATTATAGTGCAGGAAGATATCAAGTTTATGCTTTATGAATTGAGGAACATTCTGGTAGGGTGCATAAATGTTAATTATTAAAATCTTTTCATGTTGGGTGTTTCTCTTAACAAATATGTAGTGACCTTCCTTATCATTCTTTATCTTTGTTGGTTTAAAGCCAATTGTATCTGCTACTAAAATTGTAAACCCTGCTTTTTTCTGGTTTCCATTTGCCTTAATTATACAAGTCCATCCCTTCACCTTGAGTCTATATTTATCCTTTAAGGTAAGGTGAGATTCTTATATGCAGCAGATATCTGGTCTGAGTTTATGTATTCAGTCAGCCAGCCTGTGTCTCTTTAGAGGACAATTTAAACCATCCACATTAATTGAGAGAATTGATAAGCCTGGTTGTGTTTTGAGTGTCATGATTTTTGGATGTCCAGTGGACATTTTTAATCTTTTCACCACTGTGGAAGTTGGGTTTTATTCAAAAAATTTCTG
>CAUYQV010103432.1:0-17533 GCA_963574575.1 Galagoides demidoff | reverse complement strand
ACACCTGTTCAAAATCACTGACTCAGAAAGAGCCTTGTTCATTTGGCAGCCATTCAGCCTTCTGATACTAATTGACAGACTCTCTTAACACAATAACTAAGAAAATGCCATGAAGGCTATGTTAACCAGTTTGGTGAAAATGTTCCAAATTGTATATAAAACCAGCACACCGTCCACCATGACTGCATTACTGTACACAGCTATAATTTAATAAAAAAATTAAAATAAATAAATAAATAAATAAAAGTTGACAAAACCACTCAACAGCATAGCAATGAAAATGTTTAGTATGCAATAAAATATGCCAGACATAGAGAAAAAAGTAGTGGCATACAAGAAAATGTGACATATATCACATTTAATAAAATAGTCAACATAAACAGGTCCAGGAATAGCAAAGATAGTGGAGTTAGCAGAAATACTCTTTTAAAACATTATAAATACATTTAACGATTTAAAGAAAAATATGATTGACTAGAGAAATGAAAGATATAAAAAACACCAAATAGAACTTATAAAAATACACTATTTAAGATTAAAAATCATTTGGCATGATCGATTTGAAACTACAGACAAATGAAATGATCTCAAAGATATAGCACTAGTATACAAACTGAAGTACATATATATAAAAAAAAATTGCTCTTGGGTGGTGCCTGTGGCTCAAGGAGTAGGGTGCCGGCCCCATATGCTGGAGGTGGTGGGTTCAAACCTGGCCCCAGCCAAAAAAATCTGCAAAAAAAAAAAAAAAAAGGTTCTTAAAATAATAGTCTCACTCTGTTGCCTCAGGATAGTGTGCAGAGATCATTTGGCCTCATCCTCCTAAGTAGCTGGGACAACAAGTACAAGTACTGGCCACAACACCTGAGTAGTTTTTCTATTTTTAGTAGAGATGGGATCTAGCTCTTGCTCAGACTGGTCTCAAACTACTGAGCTCAAGCAGCCCTTTCACTCCTGCCTCTCTTAAAATGTTAGGATGATAGGTATGGGCCACCACACAGCCCATTTTTTAAAATTTTTTAACCATAATAAAGAGAGATTCAGTGACCTGTGGGAAAGTATCAAATGATGCAAGTGCCCATGTGGGTATTCAAGGGAAGAGTCATATCTTGATGTGCTGCTTTCATTGCTAGAAATAATAATTTGATAAGCTTAAAAGCAATTTTCAATTGTTTATTATAAGTAGGTAGGAATTAAATTAAGAAAATGATTGCAGATGATGGGTAAAGGGAAGAGACAGAAGAGAAGTTGATCAGAGAAACCCAAAATCAGTTGCAAAGTGATAGCCTGAAACGTGGAGATTTCAAGCAGACTATCTTGCCGGAGCTTACCCCAAAGTGACTCAACTCCGAGGTCCCTGAGCACTGAGAGACAAGACTATCTGCAGGTGGGGATGCCCTCTTAGAGTTAGTGCATTTGGGGAGTTAGCAAGGAAATGCTGAAGTCACTGAAGACAGGGCAGGCATATAAACCTTATTAAGAGAGAAAAGTTTCTCAGGAAGATGAAGAGGAAAATATCACCTTTCTTCTGTCATCTTGGTATTGGCAGCAACACCAGTTTGGCTGTACACAAAGTTTTCCAGGGGTTTAATCACCACTCCTGAGATTTGTGAATGGTCTGATTGGGATCTGCTTTGACATTCTGCTCCTGGTCTGTGTTCCCTGTCCTATGCTCTATGTTAAGATCATAAATAACTTAGAGTAATAGAAGAGGTAGATCGGTTTAACACAGTTAAAGAAATAGTTTGATTAGAAAATGCAAGCCCAGTAAGAGCCATGACATAAGCGTTTAGCCTTCCCCCATTAGATTGATGATTAAAACAGTGATGTGTGTAATAAAAATGAAGCTAGCCTGGAGGGCCTTCCACCAGTCCTCATGCTTGGAGGTAGACAGTCCCCTGACACAGATTCTTAAAAAACTTTCTTCTTGTGCCTTGACTCTTTAATTTTTCCTCATCATCTTGTCCTGCCAGTCACTGGGAAAGAATTTATGGTGTAATTTGGGTCTGGTCCCCAACAAAATGATTTTACATAAGTATATGTTGGCATCCCAGAAGAGAATGAGTGGGCATATTTAAAGAAATAATAGCCAAACGTTTCTTAAATGTGATGAAATCTTTAAACATAGAAATTCAAAAAGTTAACAAACCCCAAGCAGTATAATAAAAATTCACATTAGGTCAAATCATAATTGATATCATTATATAGAGTATAAATGTAAACTATTACTAGTTGCTAGATAGAGGAAAAAGACACAGAGAACAAAGACAAGAAACATCTCTGATGCCTTAAAAAAAAATAATGCTACCTAGAAAACAATGGAATAATCTCCTTAAAATGCTAAAATCAAAATGGACAGCAAATAAACCTGTCATGCTAGTATTCCTGCCCAGAGATAAAACACTTAAGGAAAGCGGATTAAATTTTAGTGAAAGTAAAATTTTAAAAAATGTTGCCAGCAGGGCGGCGCCTGTAGCTCAAAAGAATAGGAAGCTAGCCCCATATGCTGGAGGTGGTGGGTTCAAACCCAGCTCCGGCCAAAAACTGCAAAAAAAAAGTTGCCAGCAGACCTCCTCCTCTACTAAGGAATATTAAATGAAGTTCTTAGGAGACCTGGATCTACAGAAAGGATAAGGATGCAAGAATAACAGAAATGGTAAACTTGGTTAAATACAAAAGATTGCTTTAAATAATTTTTAAACATTTAAAAGGTACGTAACTGTTTAAAGCAAAATGACATAACAGAAATTTCAAAAGAGATAAAATAGACATATAGTGCTGTGATGTTCTTACATTAAATGTGAAGTGGCATAATATTATGTGGAAGTAGAATGTCAAAAGTAATAGATAAATATGCTGAGCCTCAGACAAATTATTGAGAATAACAACAAACAATAACAGTAAGAATTACTTTACCCATTAACCCAACAGAGAAGATTATATGAAAAGCCAAAGCATATTCGATCTAATAGAAATGAGGAAATGAGGGGAAAATGAAAATAAAACACAAATAAAAACAAATTTATTCCTCAACCAAGTAAAACTGATAATTACATTGAATGTGCAGGACTTCCTCTCAGACTGTTCACAAAAATCAATTTCAGTTGGATTTCAAATACAAATATAAAAAATAAAACAATAAAGGTTCTAGAATGTAATACAGAATGTCTGTATGACTTTAGGTAGACAAAGATGTCTTAAATGAGGCAAAAATGATAAAATATTGGACTACATTAAAAAGAAGGACTTCCACTTATAAAAAAGATACAGTAAAGAAAGGGAAAAGACAAGTCAAAGAATGGAGAAAGACATTTCCATATATACAATAGACAAAGGATTCTAATCTCGATTCTACAGAGAACTCACACAAACCTTTAACAAAGACAGACCATCCATTTAAAATAAGAGAAAAAATAGAACAGACCCTTTAGAAAACAGAATGATCAACTAGTCAAAAAACACATAAAGTGCATTCAAGTTCATTAGTCATAAGGTAATTTATCACTAAAACCATAAAACATCCACATAAATGGAGAACTTAAAATATATACTATAATAAAATAGTAAAGTGTTGGTGAGAATGTAGAGCCATAATAATTCCCACATAATGCCAATGGAAATAAAAATTTACACAAACCACTGTGGAAAAGCATTTGACAGTCCCTATGAAAGTTGAACATAAACATAACACATGATGTAACAATTACACTACTAGTAATGTACCTGATGGAAATTAATGTACACTTGTGCCAAAATACATAATGTATGTTCAAAGCAAATTCTCACATAATGTCCAAAGACTTGAAATAATCAAAGTGATGTATATACATAATCCATGAATGAGGGTAGAACACTCATGATCTAATCACCTCTTTGAAGGTCCCAAGATTTAATACTGCTGGATTTGGGAGTAAGTTTTCAACATGTAAACTTTAGGAATATATTCACGCTATAAAACGATATTCAAATGGAAAGGCACTCAAGAGAGTGCTTAATATCAAGAAGTATCAATTTTCTCAAAATCAAAAATTTTCTTCTGATTTGAATGAGCTTTACTTCTTGCTAATTCTCCTGGCTAGGATTTCCATTACAATGTCAAAAAGAAGGGATGAGAGTGGACATCTTTGACTTGTACTTGCTCTTATTTAGAGGGAAAGCTTAAGTTTTTCCCTACTGATTTTTATGTTATCTGTGAGACTTTCATATATATTTTTTATTACACTGAGGTAAGTTACTTCTGTGAATATTTTCTTGAGAGTAATTATAACAAATTAATATCATACTTTGTCAAATACATTTACTGAATCTCATTATCATGTAGTTTGTTCAATCATTTTGTTAATGTACTGATTTACTTAATTGATTTTCATACAATCTGGGGATAAATCTTACTTGGTTGTGGAGTATAATTTTTTAATTTTTAATTGTGCTTTTAAATTTGGTTTGCTAGTCTTTCATTGAGGATATACATATATATATATCTGCTCATCAGCTATATTGGCCAGAAGTTTTTTGTCTTTCCAGTGTCTTTGTTTGGTGTGATATCCAGGTGATGCCAGCCCAAGGATGAGTTGGCATCCTATTTGGGGGGAAGAATTTAAAAAGTATTCACACTGATTCTTTGAATGTTTGTTAGAATTTACCAGTAAAGCCATCTGGTCCTAGGACTTTTCTTCATTGGAAGATTACTGATTGTAGGTTCAATCGCCTTACTTGTTATTGGTCTGTTCAGATATTCACTTTCTTCTTGATTCAGTTTTTGTAGGCTATATGTTTCCAATGTTTCCAAAAATGTATGCAGTTCTAGATTATTCAGTGTGTTGATGTGTAATTGTTCATAATAGTCCCTTATCAACCTTTTTATTTGAGACACAACCATTTTAATGTCACCTTTTTTAATTTGCAATTTTATTTGAGACTTCTCTCTGTTTTTCTTGGTCTAGTTAAGGGTTTTTTAATTTATTTTTTTCAAAATATAAATTCTTTGTTTTGTTGATTTTCCCATGGCTCTTATTTATGTATTTTTATTATTACATTTTATTGTTATTTTATCATCATATTGTATTATGTACAATGTGTAATGATCAAATAAAGAGAATTGGAGTCTCTATCACCTCAAATATTTTTAGTTATTTTTTAAATATACAATAAAATATTGTTAATATATTATACTACTAAATACTAGATCCCACTCATTCTACCCAAACATATTTTTCTTTTTAAATTCTCTATTTATTTTTACCCTAACATTTATTATTTCCTTTTATGGATGACTTTGGACTTAGTTTGTTCTTCTTTTTCTAGTTTCTTTTTTAATTAAATGATAGCTGTGTACATTAATGCAATCATGGGATACAGTGTGGTGTTTTCATATACAATTTGAAATATTTCCATCAAACTGGTTAACATAGCCTTTATGTCATTTTCCTAGTTATTGTGTTAAGACATTTATATTCTACTTTCAGAAAGATTCACTTGTATCCTTATAAGATAAACACAAAGGTAATCCCTCCAATCACCCTCCCTCCACCCATTCACCCCCTCCCTTCCCCTTCCCCTCCTCCCTCCTTCTAGTTTCTTGAAGTATAAAGTTAAGTTGTTATAGATCTTCCTTTTTTGTTAATATTAAGTGTTTATTACTATACACTTACTTGGTAGTGTTGCTTTGGCTGGATTCCATAGGTTTTGTATGTTGTGATTTTTTATTTTTTTTTTTGTTCACAGATATTTTTTAAGTTTCCTTTAGATTTTCAATTTGACCCAGTGGTTTCTCAAGAGTGTGTTGATTAGTTCACATGAACTTGTGATTTCTCTGGCTTTCTTGCTTTTTTGATTTCAAGTTTAATTCCATGTGGTTAGAAAATATAATTGGAATGATTGAAATGATTTTTAAATTTGCTTAGTTTTTTTTTTTTTTATAGTGAACATAGTATCTATTCTAGAGAATGTTTCAACTATGATTGAACAGAATGTGCATTCAATTCTGTGTAAATTTATTAGGCTAACTTGTTTTAGAGGAACAAATGATATCTATTTGCAGATGACCTGCTCACATACATAAGAGCTCTAAATACTAAAGTCAGAATAAATTAATTCAGTAAAGTTGCAGTATACAAAATCAAGATAGAAAAATCAGGTGAATTTCTATACATAAATGACACTAGAAAAAAAAAATTAAAATCCAGGCTTGGACAATTAACTGTCCTTGGACACAGGACAGTTAAAAAAAAAAGAAAAAAGAAAATTAAGAAATCAATTATATTTGCAAAAATAATAAAATGCTTAGAAACAAACTTTAAGAGATCAAAGACTTACACCAAGAATTATTAAACACTTATGAAGAAAATTTTAAAACATAGACAGACATCTTTGTATTGTTAAAATGTCCATGCTACCTAAAATTATAAATACAATGCAGTCTCCATTATATTTCCAATGATATTCTTCACAAAAATATTTTTAAAATTCTAAAATTCATATAGAATTACAAAAAACTCTGAATAGACAAAGCAATCTTAAACAAGAAGAACAAAGCTACAGGCATCAAACACTCTGATTTTGACCACAGTGATCAAAACAATATGATAGTGGCATAAAAACAGACATATAGACCAATAAAAATAATATAGAACCCAGAAATAAATCTATGCAGCTCCAGTCAACTGATATTTGAAAAGGATGCCAACAAAATACAATGGGTATTTTGAAAAGAGAATTTTGAAAAGTTTTCATCACAAATAAATGATAAATATTTGAGGTTATGAATAATCTAATTTTGTCCATTTTATCACTCTACCATGTATACATGTTTTGAAACATTACAATGTATTCCATAAATATATACAATTACTATTTATCAGTTAAAAAAGAACAGGAAAGGATAGTCTCTTCAGTAAATAATGTTGGGAAAACTGTACATTCACATGTCAAAGAATTAAATTGCAACCATATTGCACATTATATGTAATAAAACAACTCGGCTCAGTGCCTGTAGCTAGCTCAGCGGCTAGGATGCTAGCCACATACATTGGAACTAATGGGTTCAAATCCAGCCCAGGCCTGCCAAACAATAATGACAACTACAACCAAAAAAATAAAAATAAAAATAGCCAGGTATTGTGGCAGGTGCCTGTGGTCTCAGGTATTTGGGAGGCTGAGGCAAGAGAATCACTTAAGGCCAAGAGTTTAAGGTTGCTGTGACAAGAGGTTGCTATGTCACCCTGGGTGACATAGTGAAACTCTGTCTGAAAACAAATAAATAAATAAAACAACTCAAAATGGATTAAATACTTGAATGTAAGACCTGACATCATAAAACACTAAAATAAATAGGAAAAAAGCTTCTTTCCATAGACCCAGGGAAGAATTTTTTGAATGTGATACCAAAAACATAAGCAATAAAAGCAAAAATAGAGAAATGGGATTGTATCCAACTAAAAAAGTTTTGCATAACAAAGGAAATAATCAACATAGTGAAAAATAATCTACAGAATTATAGGAAATATTTGAAAACAACATATCTCATAAAGTGCTAACATCTAAAATCATGTAGCTCTCTAACAACTAAACAGCAAAAAATATGAATAGCCTCGTTAAAAGTACCTGAACAGACATGAATATGTTTCTCAAAAAAGGACACACAAACAGCAAAAAATTATATCAAAATGTACATGGTCAACATCATTAATCAACATGGAAATGCAAATCAAACCACAAGGCATCACCTCATACCAGTTAGAATGTCTATTGTTAAAGAAACAAAAGACAACTGTTGACCAGATTGTGGAGAAAAGAGAACCTTTGTATATTGTTGGTAGAAATGTAAATCTGTATAGTCATTATGGAAAACGTTATGTAGTTTCCTCAAAAAAATTAAAATAGACCTACACAATGACCCAGCAATCCCATTTCTGGGAAAACATCCAAAGGAAATTAAATCAGTATGTTGAGAGGTTATCTGCAATTCCAGGTTCTTTGCAGCATACAGCATACAAGAAATCATCAAGTTTTATACAGATGTTCTTTGACGTACAATTGAAAGATATCTTGATAAACTCATTGTAAGTCAAAAATAAGTAAAAAGATGCACTTAATGCCCATAAACTCTTCATAAATTTGAGAAATTCTAAGTTGAACCAGCCTAAGTCCAGATGCTCAATTTATTATGGAGTACATCCTGACAAATCCACAGTAAAATTGAAAAATCACAAGTCAAGCCATTGTAAGTTGGAGCCTATGTGAACCTTAAATATACACACTTTTCAATTATCAACTAAATTTCAGTAAAGTTGGGGAGAGAAAGTTGGAATGAAAGCAGAAAACAATAAGTAAAGTGATATGAGTACAAAAAATTCAATAATTTTATTTTTGCAATTTTAGAGCAATGAAACTATTCTGTAAATATGTAATGGTGCCTATGTGATATTATGCATTTGTCAAAATCCATAATATTATGTATTTTATAATTATCTTTTATAATTTTGTGGGTTTTGACAAATGCATAGAGTGAATCTTAATGTAAGGCATGGACTTAAATTAGTGATAATGCATCAGTATTGGTTCATAATTATAACAAAGATACCAAACTCATGGAAGATGTTAATAATAGTATAAACTCCAAGAATAGCAAAAAGAGTAAAAAATAAAAAATTTCCTCTAATTTTTCACTTCTTAACTATGGTCTCTTCTGTAAAGTCTTCCCTGAAGACCCCAGAAAACCCTGGGTATTGTCTTCTTTGTATTTTTTCCCCTCTATACGTACATACTTACTTACTTTCTTTTTTTTTTTTTATTGCAGTTTTTGGCTGGGGCTGGGTTTGAACCCATCACCTCAGGTATATGGGGCCAGCACCCTATTCCTTTGAGCCACAGGCACCACCCTATACATGCATACTTTCTTTGTTGCACTTAGATATTGGTCTATGTTATTGCCAGAACAATGTCCCCACCACCTGGTAATAACCCTGAGTAAAAATTAAGGCTTTTCTTCTTTGTATGTTCAATGTTTATGACCATGAATCATGATCTCAATATATGTTAAATGAAAGAATAAACTGGATCACAGAATAAACAGATCACATGATTTACTCAATTATTGTTGCTGATGTTTACCTGGGTCACACATGTAGCTGGGTCTCTTGTTTGATCTTCCATTCCAATAAGTATTAATATCTTTCTATATAATTAACAATAAAAAACAGATCCTTAGAGAATTATTTTGTAAAATATGAACACCAACTATTATTTCTATATATAAGAAGGTAGGGAAATTTAAGATTTTTAAAATCTTTTATAATAAAGGTATACGTTTTTACTATGTTTGTGTTATGTGTATTATTTACACAATTTAAAAGTTCTTAGTTGTATCAGAAGTTGTCCAAAAGACCAGACACACATTTTTGTGATTTGTTAAAGCTTTGGCTCTCAGCATACATTTGTACTTATGTACAAATTTTATTACAATGAAAAAATATGCATAGGTTAAGTAAAGGGGAAAGTTACAGGCTGAGTCTAGAGAAATCCATGCAGTCTTCCTTATGCTCTCTTTCTTCTGTGAAATGACAAACTTGATTATGTTCTTTTCAACAGTAATAAAAGATGCAGTGACACATGTACCGTGTTTTTGTCCCAGAAAATCATTTAGAAATTCAGCAATGTTTCTATGGAAGGCTCTTCATGTAGACACCATCTGCCTTAGCACATATCACAATTCCAGACTCTCAGAAGAAAAACATGTGTTCAGCAAGAATCACATTGTGCATCCTATCTAGGTACAGTCAACCAGCCGAAAGTTTCACACGTAGAAAAATGTTTCCCGGTCAAGTTCCCACAGACCAGCTAAAGGCCAACCTTGCCCAAAGGCCTCTTTAACAACAGACGTGTCCAGCCTGCTATCTTACCTCTGTTTTCTGCAAAATGGTATTTGCTTGTATCCTCAAATTGACTGCCCATGGAACACATTAATTAGCAAGGAAGTTAATCAACTCAGTGGGAAAAAGAATAAGGTATTTTTCAAAATGTTGGATTAGTACAAGGATACATACAATTAGGCTACATTGTTTAAATTTGTTGGGTAAAGTCCAAGTTGTAGTTGAGCCCTTCTCCCAGGAGGTGCAAACTATTACAGCCTTATTGGAGAAAAGTATAGAAAATTCTCAGAGAACTAAAAGTAGACCTTCCATTTGATCCTTCAATCTCATTACTAGCTATCTACCCAGAAGAAAAAAACCATTTTACCACAAGAACATTTGCACTTGAATGTTTATCACAACCACCAAGATATGGTAACAACCCAAACGCCCACCAACCCATGAGTGGATTAATAGACTGTGGTATATGTATGTATATCATGGAATACTATTCAGCAGTCAGTATGTTTATTTAATAAAGGGGAAAAGTATAAGTGAAATTGAAAGGCAGAGAACAGATTTCTTTCAGTACTGGATGTAGCTCTCTGGTTTTGTCAAAGAACTTAATCTGCTCTGGGAAGCAAATCCAGTATAATAAAATTATTTTTTTCCCCTATATCTGAGAGCTGAAAACATGCCACCAGAAATACATTTTCTCATAGAGGTAGGCTGTGTGCAACATTTTAGAAAACAGAACATAATACAATCAGCCCTCCATACCTACAGGTTTCCCAACTGAATTGGAAACAATGTAACTGAATTATATGTATCCTTATATTAATCTCAAATTTTAAAACAATACTCAGGGAAAACTCCATCTGTACTGAACACTTATAAACTTTTTATTCTTGTCATCATTCCTTAAACAATATAGTATAACAATATAAATTAGCATTTATATTGTACTAGGTATTCTGAGTAACCTAGAGATGATTTAAAGTATGCAAGAGGGTATATACATTAGATTATATGAAAATAATCTGCCATTTAAAGTCAGGGATTTGAGTGTCCACAAATTTTGATATCTATGGAGGTCCTGGAACCAATCCCTCATGGATACTGAGGAACCACTGTAGTTACAACAAAAATGTTTGTTCCTTCTTTCCTAACAAATTAGATATTTGTGAACACCAGGCACTCATTTGAGAACAACATGGATGGCAAAGTTAGTACACACACTACTCCAAAAGAGGTTTGTAACATTTAGACATGGTTTTCAAAGGAGATGATATTATTATTATTATTAAGAACTTGAAATGTGTTTGGCAATATGACTACATGAAATGTCAAAATTGTTAAAGTTTTCTTGTCCTGATTCTTATCATATTTAATGTGGCTGCTGCCATAGTAAAGCAGCAAAATAAGACCAATACACACTTGATAAATGTTTATTTATAGTAAAACTACACTACAGAGAAGCATGTTGTGGCAAAATACATTTTAGGAGTCATGCATAATTTAGAATATTAATTATTATGCATTATAGAACATGTAAAATGATGCCATTTTCTACCCTAAACATTAAGAATTCATTTGGAAATAATTTAGCAAATTTCCAGTTTACTGAAATCTGTTTTACACCAAATTAACTCCCTAGCACAGTTGAACCTAGCACAGTTGAACCTATTAACATTATGCTACTAATAAAACTATACTATATACTATTCCAACTATAATAGCAAGTTGGAAGCCCACACAGAATATCTACTTCAATGTTACATCTTGAATCTTTGCTAGTAACTTTCCAGCAAGAGGCAACTGATCACTGGTCAAGAAGTACTGAATCAGTACAAGCACAAGGCCAATCTCTAAAGACTGTGGGTACATGCTGGGAACTACCATCTTGTGACTTACATTGAGGCAAACTGTCTCAAAGTTCTTGAACTTTTTTCACATTATGACTAATTTCAGAAATTAGTATGGTCACTTAAAATTGTATTTTTACCTATCAGTGAAGATCACAAAACCATACCTCACTCATTCTCTTTGTATTTAAAGTAAAAGTAAAATTACATACCTCTTCCTTTGCAGAGGGTACATATTTGTAGAAATTTCTTGAGGATGAAATTTGAGGTGAAATAACTGAATTTCGAGCTGACATAGTTGCAGTTCCTAGAGAAACACAAGGGAAATTTAAATATGAGAAGATAATATTCTGGAACAAAGGTGAATATTAACCTATAGCATTGCTCCAAAGTTCTCTCTACTGATCTGCCACAGTAACTGGAATTACCATTATTGGGGATTTGAGTTAAGGAAGAATCTCCAGAATTAACATGATTTTATAATGTTTGCTGCCTACAAATTTCCAGCAGTTCACCATTACCTACAGAGACAAGTCTGAAATCCTTAACCTCTGATCCTGATTTATTTATTATGCCAGCTTTATCTTCTGCCATGAACCATAGCCTACTGCCAGAATTAACTGTTTGCATTCACACAGTAGGCAATGAGAAACTTCTCATGACTTGTGCAGGAGAACAAACAAAGCTTTGTTTTAGGCGATAGCTTTTACAGCAAAAGGTATAGTGGATTAAAAAGAGAAAGTAAATGTGGGAGGTGGGTGGATTGCTTTTCACAGGTTCAAGACCAGCCTGAACGAGAGTGAGACACTACCTCTAAAAGTAGCCAGGCATTGTGGCGGGCACCTGTAGCCCCAGCTACGCGGGAGGCTGAGGCAAGAGAATCACTTGAGCCCAAGAGTTTGAGGTTACTGTGAGCTGTGATGCCACAGCGCACTACAGAGTGCAACAAAGTGAGACTCTGTCTCAAAAAAGAGAGAGAGAGAGAAAAGATTGGAGAAAGGTTATTTCAGTAGTAAAGAAGGGAGAAAACAAGGGCAGAGGTAGTGGGAATGGCAGAGTGGAGGACAAGATAAATTCAGGAGGTAGCAGATTAGACAAAAAACAGTAACATATAAGAAAAGAGGAATTGTTGAAGATAGCTTTCGCTTTGTGCTTCAGTGAGAGTAAGAGGGTCAGGAAGATAAAGAATTTGGTTTGGGGAAGCACCTATAGCTCAAAGTGTAGGGCACCAGTCCCATATGCCAGAGGTGGCAGGTTCAAACCCAGCCTTGGCCAAATACTGGAAAAAAAAAAAAAAAAAGAATTTGGTTTTGTACTGAATTTGAGGTGATCATTAACCATTGGCTAGAGATACCTAGCATTTTCTCTGTGTATATGAACGATATACATGACAGCATGTTTAGTGACTTGAAGGAAGCTAGCAAGGCACAAAGACCGTTTGGTAATGTATACCTCATTTAAAGGAAAATGGAGAAAAGGTTGTATTTTTGCGAGAAACTGCTGAAGAGTATAAAGACATTCTTAGGGACAACTTTCTGTATTGCAACCTCCTCAACCCAATATCTTACTTTAACTATCACTATAACTAGTCACAGAAGGAGCGCTAATTTTTCCACACTTAGCAAATTATAAAGGGCACACTCATCAAGCAAGCATTCAATATATGAGATAAATATAAGATCTGTATTCATAAATGCTGCTGTATCATCTTTCCTTTTTTAGGATAAGAATGATTTTATAATTATGTAAAAAAACTTAAAAACTGTATAACTGTTTGATAAAACTACAAAACTATAACTGTGTACTTAATAACAGAAAAATTATGAATATTTTCTTACCTCTGTCATCAAAAATATTTGATCTGTTAGTTGTCATTCCATCTTTCTAAATGGCACAATGTTAAAGAGAAAAATATTTATTACTAAATGTACTTCCAAAAGAAATTTTTGCCTTATTGCCATCAACTAAATGAGCACAGATGTTTTCTCCTCCTTTATCTTTTAATTCTGGTATCAAAAACTATGAAAGGATGATACATGTCATCAACTTTCCAGGATCTCTTCCACAGAATTTCAAATTTAGCTTGTTCAAAATTGAGTTCAATATGTAGCAACGTACAAACTCACTCCTCCTCCAGTATCTCATATTTTGTCTAAAGGCATAGCAATCCATTCAGTGGTTCATTCTAAAACGTTTAGAGCTATTTGGTTTACCTCAGAAGTCAATCCACCCTCTTCCTACTCAATCCAATGAAATGTGTTGCTTATGAAAAATAGTGCTTAGAACCAAAGATAATCATTCCAGACACAATTAAATCACTACACAGTGAGTTCTTTTCTCCTAACTTTTATTTCAAAATATTAGGGGTACAATTGTTCTTATAATTGTTATATGGATGAATAGCATAATTCTGAAGTCAGAGCTTTTAGTGTGCCCTTCAGCAGAATCGTGTGCAATACACACAATTAGTAATTTTTATCCCTCTCTCTCCTCCTACTTTCCCTCTTCTTAGTTTCCAGTGTCGTTTATACCATGTGTACTTATCATTTAGCCCCCGTTCATCAGGGAGAACGTATAGTCCCATTCCTGAGATACTTCATTTAGGATAATATTCTACCCAAGTTGTTGTGAGTGACATTATTTTGTTCCTTTTTACATCTTAGTAGTACCCCGTGGCATATACAAACAGTATACAGCAGTATGTATACACATTTTAAGAAAGGGAAAATATCTATTAAGATTGAAATACCCAAGTCATATTTGTTTGACTTCTGCAATTAGAAGAAATACAAGATACAAAGTAATAACGTTATTAATATATGTTGAGTATTCCAATTTAATAGTTTTTCTCTTGCCTAAAATGCATACATTTTTTAATACCCTCTGTGTACATATATACATACATACATACACACACACACACACACACACACACACACACACACACACACACGTTTTCTTTATCCACTCAATTGATGGCCACTTCGGTTGACTCCACATCTTTGCAGCTGTGAATTGTGATGCAGTAAACATTCAGATACAGGCATCTTTTTGATAGAATGACTTCTTGTCCTTTGAGTAGATACCAGTAGTAAAATTGCTGGATCAAATGATAGTTCTACTTTTAGTGATTTGAGGAATCTCCATACTGTTTTCCATAAATGTTGTACTGCTTTAGAGTACCTCCAATAGTGTATAAATGTTCCCTTTGACTGCTTCCATGCCAATATATAGTTTTTTTATTTTTTAATAATGGACATTCCAATGGGGTAAGGTGGATCTCATTGTGATTTTAATTTGCATTTCCCTGAAAACTAGTGATGTCGAGTGTTTTTTTATAGGTCTGTTGGCCATTTGTGTATCTTCTTTTGAAAAATCTCCCTGTATTTCTTTCACCCATTTTTTAAAAATAAGGTTATTTGGCTTTTCCTTTCTAATTTGTTTCAGTTCTCTATAGATTCTGGATATGAGCCCTTTTTTGGATGTATAGTTTTGTGAATATGTTCTCCCATTCTGTATGTTATCTACTTTGTTGATTCTTTCCCTTGCTGTTCAGAAACTTTTTAATTTAATTATGTCCCATTTATTGTTGTTGTTATTGAAGTGTTTGCCTTTGGGGGTCTTAGTCATAGAGTCTTCGTCTAGATTGATGTCTAAAAGAGCTTTTTCTATGGTTTTGTCCTGAAGTTTTATGGTTTCAGGCTTTATATTTAGGGCTTTAATCCATCTTGACCTAATTTTTATATATAATAAGACATAGGGACTCTGCTTTTTTCCTCAGTGGTTATCCAGTTACCTAGCACTACTTATAGAACAGGCTAGGCTGCCCTTTCCCCAGTGTGTTTTTGTCTGTTTAGGCAATGAGTTCTTGAAGAGACTGATTATGTCTTATTCATCTTTGTATCTTATGTGACTCATTTTTTTGTTTGTTTCCCTCATTCTGTGTTAGCATAGCACCTGGTCAACATCACATGCTCAATAAACTGTTGTTATTATGATAATTGCTAAATGTTTGTTTGGATTATTTTCTCCTACATTGCACAATGCATTTGATATAAAGGTAACTTGATACTTTCTTCAGAAAATGAGAGTAGGTCTGATGAGCAGAACCCAATATTCCTAAACATTCAATACCATGTTATTAATATTAAAGAAAGTGATTCATAGGAGTAAAGTTAAGCAGATACATTAATAGTAATTATATGAAACATTGAAATGTCATTTTATACCTTTTGAAATGTATCATTATCCTGTACTTCTGACTGGTGATAAACTGATGTTGCTGACTTTTTCGTGACACTCTTTGCACTAACTTGAGACTGAAGAGCAGCATTTACTAAAAGAAAATGGAAGAGAGACTCTATAGTTTTTGTTAACAATTTGATTAAAGTATAAGTGAAGTACGATACAATGTAATTATTTAGAATCAATTCTGAAATATGTAATAACTGTGAAATCATCACTACACTCAAGATAACATTTCCATTGCCCCTAGTTTTCTAAGGCAATGTCTAGTCTATCCATCTCTCTTTTCTCACACTCAAGCAATAATGATTTGCACTTCTAACTCAAGATTAGTTTGCAGTTTTTAGAATAGAATGGAATCAATCACATGCTATGTACTCTTTTGATTTTCTTGGCTTCTTTTACTCAAGATTATGTTGTTGCAATTATTAACACTTTGTTCTTTTTTATTTCTCAGAAGTGTTCTATTATATTAGAATGCATCACAATTTTTTATCTACTCATGTATTGATGCACATTTTGGTTGTTCCAATTTTGGCCTTTTATAAATAAACCGCTTTGAATTTTCATGCACAAATCTTATGCTGATGTAGTTTTTCATTTTTATGGGGTAAATACCTAGAAGTAGAATGAATACCATAGGTGATGTGGTAGACATATGTTTAACTTTAAAGAAACACCAGATGTATTTCCAAGGTGGTTATACCACTTTACTGTCAATCAGCAGTGTGCGTGTCAATCAGCAGTGCATCTGAGTTTCAGTTTTCTCACCTTCTTCTTAATGTTTAGTATGTACAGAAGACAGGAAATAATAAAGATAAAAGTGAAATGTAAAAAATTCAAATGAAAACAAGAGAGAAAATTATGAAACACCTGGCTGTTTAAGATATTCAGTAACACGGTGATTTTTCAATCGGTGAGCCATGGCACACGGGTGTACTGTGAGAGGATCTTAGGTGTGCCATGAAAATTTCTAAAGATCATTAAATTATTTTTGAAAGAAGTTCAAAGCACAGTAAGTATAGTCCTTTTTTAAAAACTCTTTTATTGATAAACGTAATTTAAGTGTGCCAAGCAAGTTTAACTATAGGTTCACATGTGCCTTAAGATTAAAAAAAAGGTTGAAAAACACTGCAGTAAAGTGATAAGACAGATTTGTCAAAAGAGAGTACACAAAATAGCACAAGAGAGTCTACAGGCAATTTCTAAAAGTTACAATAAAAAATGGCATGAAAAACGTATAACAATAAATTTGAAGGATATACAAGGAAGAATTACCTAGAAAAATTCAAACTACCAAATTTAATTCACAAATAAATAGATACGAAGAAGCTTATAGGTACCTGACAAAAGCTGTCTTCTAAAGAAATTGACTATCAAATTAAAAGCTGTCCATAAACAATAAGCCTCTTACTTAAATGACTTCATTTCTTTTTTTTTTTTTTTGAGACAGAGCCTCAAGCTATCCCCCTGGGTAGAGTGCTGTGGCATCACAGCTCATAGCAACCTCCAACTCCTGGGCTCAAGCGAGTCTCCTGCCTCAGCCTCCCAAGCTGGGACCACAGGTGCCTGCCA
>CAUYQV010103429.1:0-19625 GCA_963574575.1 Galagoides demidoff | reverse complement strand
CTTTTTTTTTTTTTTTGAGACAGAGCCTCAAGCTGTCCCCCTGGGTAGAGTGCCATGGCATCACAGCTCACAGCAACCTCCAACTCCTGGGCTCAAGTGAGTCTCCTGCCTCAGCCTCCCGAGTAGCTGGGACCACAGGCTCCCACCACAACACCTGGCTATTTGTTTTTGGTTGCAGCCATCATTGTTTGGTGGGCCCGGGCTGGATTCGAACTTGCTACCTTAGGTGGATATGGCTGGCGCCTTAGCCACTTGAGCCACAGGTGCCAATCCAACGTAGTTATTCTTTATTAAGTATTATGTACTCTACATAATTATAATTGTGTTCTACTTTTATATATGACTGGCAGAATAGAAGGTTTGTTCACCTTAGTATCATCAAAAATGCATGAATACCACCTTGCAATAGCTACAATGTCTCTAGGCGATAGGAATTTTTCAGTGCCATGATAATCTTATGGGTCCATCATTGACCGAGAGGTCAGTGTGCAGTGCATGACTGTGCTAAGCTAAGAGGTTCACTATTTAAACCATCAGGCCAAACCTTAGGAGCCAGTGGCATCCCATTCCATCTGGTCCTCTGGATGAGGATATGGGAGCATAAAGGCACATCGTTATCAACATTGTATTAAAGCCTTTCCATATGCTGTTGAAAGTTGGGTCCTCCAGGCCTGCCCAAGAGAAGGGATTTAAAAATCACATAGGTATGTTAAGTAGATTATTAGGGTCTCTGGCCCTTCTAGGGACAAAGGCTGGTGCTCTTGGTAGTGTCTCGAGCAACTGCTCCGCCAAGGAAGGAGGACGAGGGCAGCCAGTCTTGGTGCTCTTCTACCTTAATTCTACCCCAAGCAACTGTTATAGCTGGGGAAAGGAGGAACTCCTGCTAATCTGCACAAGTATGCAGGGAATCTCCCAGCCCACAGGCCAGGCAGCCTAGGCACAGTAGGATTTGGAAGTGACCTAGAGTAATGAGGCTAATGATCATGGCATTAACTGTCCATCAAAGTCGTTTCATGGTGACTTCTGAACCACGAGGAAGGCCCAATCCAGACAATATAAATCAGGACCCAAGACCATTACCAGAGCTTTTTTGTTGCAACAAGGGTCTTCTCCTCATCAATGGCAAATATGTCTTGCTCTATAAACCTGTATCTTGCTTCTTGCTCTGTAAATCTATTCTTCTCTTCCTCAATAAGCTTCATGTCATGCTTGTCTTGTTTTTGGTGTGTCTGGTCATTCTTTGGCCAAGAGCACACCAAGAACTGAGAACACAACTACCTGAACCCAACAGGTACACATAGACAGCAGAGTGGGATTGAGAGAGTAAGGAGAAGAGGAAGGAAGGAAATGCATGTACACACCATTCAGTGCTGAGCATCTGATTCACGTCAGATGCTGTGCTGGGCACTTTACAGATCTTACCTCAGTTAAGGACGGCCAAATCCCATGATTTTTCAGAGATAACAGACCCCGCCCCCCCCCCCACTCTCTCATATTTCCCAAGAAAGCGTAGAAGAGTGTAAGGCTACCCCATAGGCCACAAGACAGGCATATAATTGCCTTCTGGGAATGTATATCTGACACAGGAAGCCACATGCTATAAGAATAGCCACCCAATTACCAGGAGCTGAGTTCTTGGGAAAAGACCCTTTGCTGAAGTTCATCCCTGATATGAGGCAGGGTGTAGAGATGGGCCAAGTGGCTGAGATCTAACAATGGTTAGGCTGGGACCCTTATTCAGACTCCCAGTAAGGACACAACATGTCATTTTTCCCATTCTTCAGCTATACCCAAGGTGAATGGCCAAAGGCCTTCCAAAGGCAACATTCTTAAATTCCTGGTTGCGTTTCTGTTATTTATGACACATACTGTAGGCCTTACTGCCCACCAAGTGGTCTGGCAAAGCCTTTGAGAGAGTGGTCCTTGGTGAGAGGGGTGGAGAAAAAAAAAGAGAATGGTTCTTAAGTCCAGCTGGATATTAGCATCATGTGGGAGCTGTTAGCAAATTCTGTTGCCTGGACTGCAACCCAGACCAACTGAAACAGAATCTCTGGAGAGGAGAAGGGCTGATGTCTCTATTTTCTGTAAGGCCCCTCACGAGCTTTAGACATGCATTATAGTTCAGAACCATTTTTGTAGCAGACAGCTCCCAGAAGGAGGCCAGTGATCCTTGTATTAATGCTCTCACCCATAATGTCTTCCTCTGACAAGTAGGGCTGACCTGCAGGACCAATAGGACATTGCAGAAGTGATGGTTTGTGAGTTCTGAGACTAAGTCATCAAAAACATTACGACTTTCACCTTGACCACCTGCTCTGGAGAAAGCCAGTTGCCATGAGGACACCCAAGCACCCTGTGGAGAGGCCTGAGTGGAAAGAAACTAAGTTCTCTTACCATCAACCAGCACCATCTTTCTGACTAAGTGACCCACCTTGGAAACAGATCCTTCAGCCTGGAAGAAATAGATCCTGCAACTCTGGTTGACATCTGACTGCAATTTGTGAAAGATCTTGAGCCAGAACAACCCAGCAAGGCACTCCCAAATTCTTGATCCATAGAAAGTGGAAGAGATTTTAAAAAAATAAAAAGAAAGAAATTATATTCTTTTAGGCTTATAGTCAGCAAACTACCACCTTGAGGTCAATTCTGGTCCAAGCCTTGTGTTATTATAGCTTTACTGGGACATGACCATGCTCATTTGTTTGCATATTGTCTATGGCTTCTTTCATTGTTGACAACTAAGTTGAGCCTAAAATATTTACTAGTTGGCCCTTAACAGAAAAGGTTTGCCATCCCCTGTTTTAAGTCATTAAGTGTTGGAGGTTGCTTATAACACAATAACACAACTGCTTTAGGAAGAACATAAAGTAAGACAAGAGAATGGCACAGATGAGGCTGTTTGGGAAATGAATCTCATGAGGGTTTCTAAAACTAGTGGAGATTCCATAGCAGTAACTGTATATGTATATGTATATCTTTGAAAGAAGAAGGCTCTCTTGGCACAAAAAAAAAAGTTAGGAAGACTCTGGTTTTGTCCTTAATAGCCTTAAATTTGGAGCTCTGTGCCTACTCAGTAACAGGTGAAGAAATGATAAGATTATTTTATAGGCTATTTTGGTAAGTGAAAACAGTAATCCTTACTGGTCACTTCTGGAAAGTGTCTTGATCATCAACATTTCTTGGTCATCATTTAGCACATTAGCTGGAGAGTTTCTAAATCTCCTCTTCCCTGGGTGCTTTGTGATCAAGGTTTGTATCAGCCAGGATGCTTTTGGTTGCAGATAAGAGAAAATCCAAATTTGAATAAACATTAAGGGCATTTGGCCCAGTGTGGTGGCTCACACCTGTAATCCTAGCACTCTGGGAAGATTTCTTGACATCAAGAGTTCAAGACCAGCCTGAGCAAGAATAAGACCCTGTCTATACTAAAAAATAGAAAAATTACCAGGGTTTTGGAGCAGGTGCCTTGTATTCCCACATAAGAGGCTAAGGCAGAAGGATCGCTTGAACCCAGGAGTTTCAGGTAGCTATGAACTAGGCTGACACCATGACACTCTAGCCTGGGCAATAGAGTAAGACTCTGTCTCAGAACAAAACAAAAACTCATTAAGGGCATTTATAGGCTCTCATAAGTAATCCAAAGAAAGATCAGGGGAGGCATAGTATGATCCAGGACTCCAGTTCAATGTTTCTAAAATTCTATTAGTTCTACTTTCTCTGTGTGATGGATTTTCCTTCACCTTGGTTTTCCATATGGTAGCAAACTGTTGCATAAGATCCAGGCATTTCATTTGAATACCACACCATCTAAAACAAGAGAAAATACCTGTGTCCCAGCATTTTCATCCAAATTCCTGACAGCAGTTCTGACTAGTCCTACTTAGGACCTATGATTCCTTCTGATAGAAACTTATTTATGGCCAGGGGATGCAGTGGTCTGATTTGGCTTAGGCTATGTCTCATCATGGACTCTCTGACTCCTAAAATCACATGAATCCCTGAATTAGTTGAGTAGGTTATGCCTCAGTAACAACAAAATTTTCTGTCCTCTTCACATAAAGTCCTTCTGTGATTCAAGGGCAGCTGCTCTCCGAGAGTTGGCTCAGTGATCTGGGCTGAACGTATGGCAGCTCCAAATCAAGGCAAGTTTCACTGTGCCCGGGGAGGACAGAGCTTGGAGACACACGCGCAGCCCTATCAGCTTAACCCTGGAAACGTCACACGTTTGTTCTGTGCAGATTTCACCACCCAAGGTAAATCATGTGTCTGTGCCTAACTTCTAGGAGGTAATAAAGCACAATTCTCCCAGGTGCCCCAGAGAAGAGAACAGAAAAGTCCTAATGTCTATCACAGTCCAAATAGGAGATTAGGATGGAAGAAAGAGAAAGTATAACAGTGGGAGGCAGCAGACAGGTATCCACTTCAAGCTTCATTTGAGAAATAAAGGGTTTATGTTTGGCCAGTACTTCTGCCCTCTTCTGGTTTAAAACAAAACAAAACAAAAGTCTTGCTTTGTATGAGGAACTGATTTTTTAAGTGGGGCCACCTTGCTCCTGTACCTTTGATACAGAAGTGGTCAAAAGACTCAAGGCCAGCCAATCAGAGTGTCCTGTTTCCCCAGCCATTGTGATTCTTTCAGGAATGGGCATGTGACCCAGGCTGGGTCAATCAAGACAGTTATAAATTTTTTCCCCTTTAATTATTGAGAAAAATGATCTAGGCTTATTGAGATTTACAAACTGGTAAAGGAGAGCCAGTTGAGGCACCTCGTGCCTGTAATCCTAGGACTTTGGGAGGCCAAGGTGGATTTCTTAAGGTCAGGAGTTGGAGATCAAGTCTGAGCAATGTACCAAAAATAGACAAATTAGGCCCAGCTATTTGGGAGACTGAGGCTGGAGGATTGTTTGAGGCTGCAGAGAACTATGATGATGCCTCTGCACTCTAGCCCAGGTGACAGAACAAGACTCTGTCTCAAAAAAACAAAACATGCTTAAGACTAAGCTAGTAAACTGGTAAAGTACAAATATGGGCTACTGGTAGCCATCTTGCTCAACCAATGGAGAGTGTCTATAGAGAAATGGAGACCTGGTGACATGGTTGAGTTTCTGGATCTACACTGTCAATGAGCTAACCACTAGCCTCATGCAGCTATTAGGTATTTGAAATATGCCGCATTTGAGGGTGGCGCCTGTGGCTCAGAAGGATAGGGTGCCAGCCCCATATGCCAGAGGTGGCAGGTTCAAATCTAGCCCTGGCCAAAAAAAAAAAAACAAAAAAACTATTGGCTCAGAAATATGCCACTTTTGAATTGAGATATGCAGTAAATTTATAATACACATTGTTTCAAAGACTTAGTGTTAAAGTGTTAAAAAAAATAACTATATGGTGGCAAAGTCTGGGCAAAAAGGAAGAAAAAGGATATACAAGTAGCTAAGTAATATTTATGTTGATTACATATTGAAATGATAATAGTTCAGATATATTAGGTTAATAAATACATTATTAAATTAACTTCACCTGTTTCCTTTTACTTTTTAAAATGTTACTAGAAAATTTCAAATTATACATGAGGCATGCCTCACATTTCTATTAGCCAGCACTCCCCTAGATTAAGTCACGCCCCAAAGTAGCTGTGCCCTGCATTTCCAAGCCGTGTGAGCTACTATGTTCTCTCTTGAGCTAATTGAGTCTCTGTCCTTTTCACCCTAGAGTCCTGAATAACAGTTGCCTCTTGAGAGCTGCATGGAGCTACAATTGTCTATATACCTCTATTCTAGGAAAATGGCAATGTCATGGCTCGGTGCCTGTGGCTCAAGTGGCTAAGGTGCCAGTCACATACACCTAAGGTGGTGGGTTTGAATCCAGCCCGGGCCCGCCAAACAACAATGATGGCTGCAACCAAAAAAAAAAAAATATCCAGGTGTTGTGGCGGGCGCCTGTGGTCCCAGCTACTTGGGAGGCAGAGGCAGGAGACTCGCTTGAGCCCAGGAGTTGGAGGTTGCTGTAAGCCGTGATGCCATGGCACTCTACCCAGGGGGACAGCTTGAGGCTCTGTCTCAAAAAAAAAAAAAAAAAAAAAGAAAGAAAAGAAAATGGCAACGTCAGCTCAAAATGTAGACGATAAAGACTTGAGTTTTTTGTTTTCTTGGTAATTTTTTTAAAACAAATTCTGAGTTGTAGTCTATAGAAAGTTTTTTGAAAATTTGGAATTAACATGAGTAAATCTCATGCTCCAGATGAACTCAATCTCAAGATTAGATGTGAACTCAGGGAGCATGGGTGGGGGAAGGAGGGACAGTAGAGGAGGCTGTGGTAGGTGGAACTAGGGTTGGGGAATTAACCAGGGGTTGAAATTATCCCCCAAGGGGAGTGGCCAATGGTTCAACTGACAGTGTTTATTGGGGCACAGCAAAGTCAAGAGCAATGAAATGAACGTGGCCTTTGGAGTCAACAGGCCAGAGTTTGTTAATTTTGCTGTGCTTTATTTGTGTGGTTTTAAGCCTTCATTTGCACTCCTCTGAACCGTTTGTAAAATGGGAAATATGCTACCTTAATGTAAATTACCATAAAGGTCAGTAGCAATATGCCTCTCAAGCGCTTTCACAATGAGGGTCACTAAATAGTAGTTTATCTTGATTATTATTCCAGGCCAGGATTCACACCCAAGGATGTTCAATCAGGTGAGTAGAACAAGACAGTACAAGTTTCAAGGAAGGAGCAATACTTGGAACATCACTGGAAAGGTATTCATCTGTTTTGGATTAGAACTCCATCTAGTTGCCAGGGTCAGAGGCTTTCTTATTAAAGGGCCACCAGTGAAAAATCTACCACACAAGAATGCGTTTCAACTCCTGTGACCCAGATGCTGATGAGCATTTGTATTGGGTGGCGGTGAAACGTCAGTCTTGCTGGGTTCAAATTCCAGCGTTGTCACTTACTGTGTAACCTTGTGCGAGTTACTTGATCTCTTGAGTTTCATTCCCCATATCTGTAAAACAGAAACAGGTACCTCACTGACACATTGTGAAGATTAGTATATATAAAATGATCAGCAGTGTCTAGAACAGTATTGTTATTGACATTCAAACAGAATAATAAGTTCACTTGTAACTTGATTTTTTGATGTTTCCTAAGACATTTTCATGCCTAATCTATATATCCTCATAATAATCATTATGCTCTAAAAAGCAGAGAAAAGGCCACATCAGAATGCGGAACGCTGAGAACTTCACAGCATCACAGCTCTCCAAACACCTAAGAGCCCCACCGCTCCAGTGCTATGTTACAGCATCTGGAAGCCTTTGGGCATTTCTAGGCAGAGCCCATGTCCCTAATTATCAAGGAATGTTAGAGACAGAAAGTATGTCTGAGACATACTTGATTTTTCGCTCTCCAAACAAGCGATGACTACAGTAAAAGCAATTTGTGCTCAGCACTGAATGGCATGTCTTGGGAGGCAGCCAGAGGCAGAGAACTTGAGGTCATGGACCTGGCCCTCCAAAGAATGAGTTCTTATATAGGCCTCCCAGCACCATTCCATTCCTGGGAGGCCAGGTTGCAGTTCTCCATGTTCCTCAATCCTTTATAGAAGGGTCATCTTTAAGATGTCTTCAGCAAGACAGAAATTAGCTGGGGAAATAACTGCAGAATGAAGCCAAGTCACACCATGGTGAATGCTATAGTTGGGATGTTGGCCTCCCAAACCTCATGTTGACATTTGATCCCCAGTGTTGACAGTGGGACCTAATGGGAGGTCTTTGGTTCCTGAGGGTAGATCCCTAATGACTAGATTAGTACCTTCTCTGAAGTGGGGGTGAGTTTTCACTCTACTAGAGCTGGTTGTTAAAAAGAACCTGGCCCCTCCTCTCTCTCTTTCTCACCGTGTGACCTCTGGACACACCAGTGCCCCTTCACCTGTCATGAGTGGAAGCAGCCTGAAGCTTTCACCAGGTGCCCAACCTCCTAACCAGCAGAACGATGAGCCAAATCTTTTTTCTTTATAAATTATTGTCTTCGGTATTCCTTTAGCAATGTGAAATGAATCAAGCCTCAACCAGAGTTCTCTTTGCCAGTATTGGGCTCAACCACAGTAAAGGAATGTTTGCCATACTCTGGTGAAAACCTGGTGATACGTGAAAGCCAAAGTTTAGGTTCTTGGAGATGCTCACATAATGTTGCACTATTCAAAGAAGATTTCCATTTATGAGATTAGATTATTTCAGCAATTGTCTTTCTCCCCGAGACTACTGACAACAGTGTTAGTCAAAGCTGTTGCTTGGTAACTGCTACTCTTTATAGTTCTTCTTTTCCTTTCTCCGCCTCTTCTTCCTCTTCTGCTAGTAGGGTTAATAAGTACTTAACAGGCTAATATGCTTACTGAAACATAACCCAAATTCATCACCTTTAAAATCTTATTGTTTTCCAGTTCCTTTTTTTTTTTTTTTTTTTGAGACAGAGTCCCACTCCATCACCCTGGGTAGAGTACTGTGGCATCATCATAGCTCAGAGCAACCTCAGTCTCTTGGGCTTCAGAGATCCTCTTGCCTCAGCCCCTCGAGTAGCTAGAACTATAGGTGCCCACTATGATGACTGGCTAGTAATTTTTCTTTTCTATTTTTGGTAGAGATAGGTTTTGCTCTTGCTCAGGCTGGTCTCGAACTCCTGAGCTCAAGCAATCCACCCACCTTAACCTCCCAGAGTTATAGGATTACAGGCATGAGCCACTTTGCCTAGGCTTAAAATCTTCTCATACCTCATACCATTCTTCACAAATAAGCCACGTAATTTGGATGAACGTTCATAGTTATTAAACAAAATAAGACTTTGGATCTCATTTTGATGTTTCTGATGTTTGGGGTACACATCAAACATGAAACCAGTCTGATTAATGCCCAACATTATGCCTTATATATTGTTAAGTGTTATAGATCATACTTGACTGTACTTTCCCAATGTGGTGTCCTATAGCATCTGCAGCTGTCCCTTCATGGAACATAATTATTACTATCTATCTGGATGATACGACTAACACCCCCTCATTATAAGGTCTTTGAAGTTATCTTCCTCACCACCCAAGAGTAATGATGAATTTGTGTTGGACCCATATGTATCTATTTCATGCTTGTCCACAATGGTATTCATTTTACAAATTGGGCGTGCAGCAGGAGTTTGTTACTTACTCTGAGTGCAAGTGTTTTGAGCAGCAGAATCCGTGTTCCCACTCCCAACACATTCTCTTTTCTGTCCTATGTGCCACCATGTATTCCAAACCCGGATGGACTGTGTACTCCTTCCTCTACACACACACCAGTCACAGAGATGGCACAGGAATGGGCACTTGTCCCTGAGATAGTCCAGTTAGACTTAATGTACTTGGAATGTACCCTCTTTCCCCAGGGTACCTGAGAGATAAGATGGTGAACCCTGCGAAGTCTAGTGGCCATTTTACCTCTGAGCGGGAAGAGACTGAGTGAAATCAACACAGAGAGAGCAGAACCTGGGCCCAGGTACCAAGGGAGAGCAAGTCTTGAAGAATGCATGGGAGCCCTTAAGCCCCTGGAAATCTCCCTGTGGACTTTGGGTTATGTGTTTCTTCCTTTATTTTGCAGGGGCAGGGAGAGGAGGCGACAGGGTCTCTCTTTGTTGCTCAGGTTAGAGTGTAGTGGTGTCATAACTCACTATGAACTCAAATTCCTAGGCTCAAGCAATCATCCTGCCTCAGCCTCCTAAGCAGCATGCACCACCACACCTGGCTAATTTTTCTATTTTTTGTAGACACGGGAATCTCACTATGTTGTTTAGGCTGGGCTTGAACTCTTTTTTTTTTTTTCTTTTACAATTTTTGGCCAGGGCTGGGTTTGAACCCGCCACCTCCACCTCCAGCATATGGGGCCAGTGCCCTATTCCTTTGAGCCACAGGCACCACCCTACTGAGCAGTCTTCTCACCTCAGCCTCCCAAAGATTACAGGTGTGGGCCACCACACCCGGCCCCTTTTTTCAATTACATCAATTTGAGTTGTGTTTCTTAAAGAAATAAATGATGGATGAATGACTGACAGCAAATAAACCTGGCCACACACCAACAAAAACCAAGGGCACCTGTTACAATCTCAGCCAGCTTCCATGCCATGGCAATCTCCTTCCTTATAAAACTACAGTAAATCATCCCCACGTGTGGCGGTCATGGTGCGTTTCCTCCCCACCTGCCAACCTTCTGACCTTCTTCCTCCCCAGGCTTTGTTAACAAGGCAGGTAGGTATGAGCCTGCCGGGATAGCTGATAATTAATCGTCAATGTGTCTCAATAGACTGCACCGCATAGGGATATCCTGCACTGAACAGGACCACGAGGCTCTCAGGTTGACATCCATTTAATGACAGCCACCATGCTGACGACTAAGAATGATCTCTCCGCATTTTCAGACTCTTTTTTGCCAGATATTCATTTTCCCATATTTCCTTGCAGCCAGAAGTGGCCACATAACCTGGTTAATAAGAAGTTAGAGTAAAGATCTGCAAATAAAAAATTAATTCTTGTCCTCATTCTCCTTCTTTCTGCTTTGAATACAGGGGTGTTGGTGTGAGGATGTGATGCTTGTGATGAAGCCACTGTACTTAGACCACGAGCATATTAGTTTTCTAGGGCTACTGTAACAAAGCACCACAAACTTGGTGGCTTAAAACAACAGAAGTTCATTTGATTACTGTTTTAGAGGTCAGAAGTTGGAGTCAAGGTGTCAGAGGGCTGGTTCCTTCTGGAGGCTCTGAGGGAAAACCCTTTGCAGGCTTCTCTCAAGAACCACAGGGCTCCTTGGCTGGTTGACACATCATGCCGATCTTGCCTCTATCATCATATCACCTTTTTCTCACTTTTCCTCCCCTGCTCTTCTTTATAAGGACTTGTTATTGAATTTAGGGCCCTTCTTAATCCAGGATGATCCCATTTCAAGATCCTTAATTCATCCGTGAAGACCCTTTTTCCAAAGAAGGTCACATTCACGCGTTCACAGGTTCTGAGTGCCCTATCTTTTGGGAGGCCACCATTTAACCTATTACGGTAAGGCCAAAAAGGCTGAAGATGGAAAGTCAACAACACATGAGGGCGGCTGGGAAGAACGCTCTGATGACATCATCCACTCAGCAGGGCTCTTTGGGCCACTCATCCCAGCCTGAATTGTCTCACCTCTAAGATTTGTGTCAATTAAGCAAGAAGCTCTGGGGCCCCAGAAGATCGAAAACCAACAATTCCTCCTCAGTTTCCTATCAGGTAAGCCTCTGACTCGCCATTTCCCTGTAGTTCATTTGTTGCTTTAACCTAGTAATTAATTTGGTGGAACCTGGAAAATTCAGCAACATGACAAGGAAATTCAATTTAATTTAAATTATCACTTTGGGTGGATTAGGAAGGATGTAAGAAACAGGAAAATAAGGGCACTGAAGGGGACTGCATCATTCAGTGTTGATTTATTTTGACTGGAAATGCTGAATTTCAATTATTCCTGGTAGACTTTTGTACGAAAACAGCTACTATGCTCTAGAAAGTTTCATTAAGGGAATACATGAAGCTAAGCCGCAGCTCGTGAGCTCACGGTCCTCCATTATAAACCTCTTCCCTGGGGTGAGATATGGAAGAGAGGAGCGAAGAATTGAGTTCTTGTATGCAGCCAGCTGGCATTTTTTGTTTTGTTTCTTTTTAAATTACTCAAGTAGCAGATGTATTCTCTTTGTCTTTTTAATTTTTAAATTTTATTTCTTTATGCCTTAAAATATGTGAAATTTTCTCCAGATGTATAAATGCAATTGTATGGGTTTCCTCAGAATTACTGGCTGAAGTGTGACATAACCCCATGCTGGTGAGTTCTTACAAGGGTCAAGGTGAACACCCAGGTGGCCATTGTTTGGGGAAGCCTCCCCACCTGGGACCCTCCACAGGATGAATAGAAGGGGACTCCCAAGGTGCTGCCCTCTCTCAGATGGACCCTTTGTCTTCACACCTGTCATACTTTTCAGCCTCAATGAAGCTTGGGCAGGACTGAGCATATTCAAGGGTTCATCTCCACCAAGTTTGAACTCAATTCAGGTCTTTTCATATTCAGGCATAAGACTGAAATATAGAGGAAAAAATTTTTTTAAATAAACTAGTATATAAAAAATTGGACTAGAACAGTGGTTCTCAACTTTCCTAATGCCATGACCCTTTAATATAGTTCCTGTGGGTCACAACACCTTTTTAACAATGAAAATACATTTTTTTTTAAATTTAATTTAATTTAATTATTATTATTTTTTTTTTTTTGCAGTTTTTTTGGCCAGGGCTAGGTTCGAACCCGCCACCTCCGACATATGGGGCTGGCGCCCTACTCCTTTGAGCCACAGGAGCCACTCCAACAATGAAAATACATTGCAGCATTAGGTTGAGAACCACACTGTTAAACACATTCTTCTGTATCTTGTTTTTTCTTGCTTAAAGAATTCCCTCCAAGTCAACTGGTGTGGTGCTAATACATTCTTTTTTAATTGTTGTATCGTATTCTATGGTGTGTTTGTTCCATTTCAGCTACTGGGTATTCATGGCATGCCCCATTTTTTCTTTTTCTTTCTTTTGGTCATTATCTTTCTTTCTGTCTCTCTCTTTACTATTAGGAACATTTCTTCAACAACACATCCCAATAATAAGACTACAGTAACATGAATGGACCTTGAAAACATTGTGCTAAGAGAAACACAAAGGCCCACAAGTTGTGTGATTCCATAACTGTGAGATGTTCAGTACAGACAAAACCAAAGGGACAGAAGTATATTGATGATTGCCTGGGGCTACTGTGGGTGGTGGGGGGCTAGAATACTGTGGAATGATTACTAATAGGTGCAGGGGGTTTCTTTTGGATGATGAAAGTGTTCTAAAATTGATAGTGGTAGATGGTTGCACAGCTGTGGGCATATTAAACACCACTGGAGTGTACACCTTACATGGGTACCAGCAAGAAGGGCATCTTTTGAGCTCATCAGCTCTTGACACAGTGCATGGAACACAGGAGTTGCTTGACAAATATTTGTAGAGTGGAAAATGATTAAATAAAATGCTTTAAAATTGATGCTAAGGCAAAAGCTGCTTTTGGTTTGAGTATTGGAGAAGTCATTACCATCCTCTGAGATGAATCCTGAAGAACAAGTGAGAATCCATTTAAAGGAAAATGGTTTTCAGACAGAAGGGGGAAAATCTAAGCAAGCCCAGGAGCTGTGAACGTGCCTGGCATGTTTGGCTTATGTAAGGAGTGGGCTTATGTAAGGCAAGGAAATGGAAAAGGCAGAAGAGGATGGAGATGTTGGTTCAGAGGCCAGAGTCTACAGGAATGCCATAGTAAGGAGTTTGGACTCTTTCCTTCAATGGTAGGGAATCATTGAAGAGTTCTGGCAGAACTTCAGTGATTCAGAAAAATGCATCTGGAAGCTATTTGGAGGAGGGGCTGGATGTCAGTAGGCCTAGAGGTAGGGAGACCAATTAGGACATGTATTTACCAGGTCCTTTTTGTTGCAATTAGAAAAATCCAATTCAATTAGCAAAAAGTGGACTCTCTTAGCTCATGTGAACACAGGAAGAGAACAGTATTGCTGGGTTTCAGTGACTGCTGGGTCGAGATGACTGCCAGGCCTCTACATCTCTGTGGTTGACTCTGATTCTGTCTGTTGGCTTTAGTCTCTCAGGCTGACTTGCCTTACATGACATATGCCTGCTCACAGGTCCTGGGCCTCACCTTTCAGATTGTCACTAGTACTAGAGAATGACAATCACTCCCTCTGTCCCAAGATCAAATATACCAGGGAAGGAGTCTCATTGGCTAAGTTTTGGTCAGGTGTCCATCCCTAGTTCAATCAACAGCAGCCCAGATAATAAGATTTCAAGGCAGTGGTAGTTTCCTTCCAAACATAACCAGAGATGGAGAAGAAGCTTTCCCAAAAAAGAGGACTGCTGTTCTGGAATCAGAAAAATAGTTGTTCATGACATAACTTATTGTTACAGGACAGGCAAGACAGGAGGAGTGCCTGAACCAAGAGGTTCAGGGAGAGAGAAGACAAGGCAAATTCAAGAGACTTGTAAAACACAGTACTCAGTTGCTGGCCTGTACTCTCCCACATCCAGGAGCCAGCTACCCATTTAAAAGGCCCAGGTCTGGCTCGGCACCTGTGGCTCAAGCGGCTAAGGCACCAGTCACATACACCTGAGCTGACAGGTTCGAATCCAGCCTGGGCCTGTCAAACAACAATGATGGCTGCAACCAAAAATAGCTGGGCATTGTGGCAGGCACCTGTAATCCCAGCTACTAGGGAGGCGGAGGCAGGAGAATCACTTGAGCCCCAGGAGTTAGAGGTTGCTGTGAGCTGTGATGATGCCACTGCACTCTAGCCTGGGTGACTGCTTGAGGCTCTGTCTCAAAAAAAAAAAAAAAAAAAAACCCAGGTCCTCTAAGCTTATGTCCCTGGTCCTTTTGTGGATGTCATTGGAGGTAGTTGCATGTGGAGATTGGGCTTTCTCTTTCTGCCCAGGGCCAGAGCTTCATCTTCAGCAAAAGAAAAGCTTCGAGCCTCTACCATTCAGGACACACTTCCAGGCAGCAGACAACCTACTCTTCAGCTTTGCAGCCCCTCTTCTCATGAGCCCAAGAAGAGCACAAGCCTCTGAGACTCTAAAAACTGAGCTTCTTTCTGATAAGTCGTTACATGCTCACCACCTAAAAGGGGACTCAAAATAGAATTTAAGTTAACTTAATAGTTTTAAGTTTTAGAAAAATAAAGTTACATTTCTCATCCCTCTAGAATTAAGGACTAGGTTTATTCCAAAGACACTCATGACGGAAGCACTTATCTGTGCTCCTTAATTAATTATTTGTTGAGTGATTGAGAGAAGAATTGGCCCAGATGGGACACAAGGGGATCTCAGGTCAAGGAGAACTAAAGGAACTAGTGAAAGGGAAAACCAGGAATACAAGCTTTTCTTGTAGGTTCTTTTCTTAGATAAGTTCTGACCCTATCCTCATTCTGGCCACTTTGTTCTAGCTTGCGATGATGGGGTTGATGTGTGTGTCTGTATGTGTGTGCACAGGTGCACCAAGGCCTGAGTAGCGGAGGGTGAGACTGTGTTAAAGAATGTGCGAAATCCTTTAGGATTCCACTGGACGGGACAATTCTGAAATTCAGGCACCCCCAAAGGAGTCTTGGTGTTTATGACCAGCTTCTAAACGGATTTCTCCTTTTCCTTTCCTTTCCTTGCCTCCCCCTTATCTCCCCCCCCCCCCCACCAGTCCCATGGCCTGGGGCACTTGGTTTGCTCTGGCCTTAGTCAGAGCTCAGGTGTCATCCGCTGCCTGGAAGCATGTTCCAAATGGCGGAGGTTATAAGCTTCTCTTTTGCTCAAGATGAGGCTCTGGCCCTGGGCAGGAAGATAAAGCCCTGTCTCCATATGCTACTACTGGCACTGGCAGCCTCCCAAGGACAAACATTAGCTGGAACTTTCCACCTGGTGCTGACTTTGGGTGGAAAGAATGTTTGGGGAACAGAGATAGGGACAGGCGGGCGAGGGGATGCCCTCAGCTCACCCTGTGGTGGCTGCTGCCTGAGGGCCTCAGCGGCTGGGGAAAGCAGGATGACAGGGCGGGGGTGGGGGACGCTCAGCCTGGCGAGCTTGCAGGGACTGGTGTCTCTGCAGTGTCTGTTAGCAGCATCAGGCTGTGACTGGTTTCATCCACGTCCTGGGAAGGGCGGGACCCACAGGGAGGGGGAAAGCCGGGAGCTCTCCCCGAGCTTGGGCCAAGAGAGGCGGTCTACTGAGACAGGAAAGGCCCTGGGCAGCGCGGGTCCAAGAAGGGTGGCCTGGGGCGCCTGCGTCCCGCGTGGTTAAAAGCACTCAAAGCACTGCCAGGAAGAGCTTCCGCACCTGGAAGATCTTCGGAAGACTCTTACTGGGTCAGACCTGCGGGTTATTTTTAAACCTTGGATCGGGTTCCAGACAGTACCTGCCTGCAGTCCGCACAGCTCCAGAGGGTGGCGCGCGGCACTGGCGGGTGCGGGTGGGCGGGGGCGCAGCACGAACCCCGCAGGGCAGGATCCACAGCGCCGCCCCGCCTGCCTCGCGGGTCCTGGCCCTTCCAGAACCTTGGTGCTCTAACGAGAAAGACATGTGGCGCGTCTGGACGCGGCGGTCCCCGCTGGACCCTCGCGCAGGGTGAGGAGCGTGCTGGGACCATGCTCAGGGGCGGCCCGGAAGGAGGAGGTTCCTGGGCACATCTAGACCAACTGGGCAAGGACCAAGTGACAGTTTACAAGCAACGGGCTGTGAGGGCGCAGAGGCGGGGTGTCTGGGGCAGGCGGCGTGCCGGGACTTGTGGATAAGAGACTGGGAAGAGGTGGTGGCCTGAGAGTGACCTGGGAGGTTGGGTAGGATTTGCAAGAAAGGAGGTGAGGGGGAAGGACAGTGGAAGGAATTGCCTGAGCCAGAAATAGAAGCCATCAGGGATCGTGGATGGCGAGACGTCCTGAACTGCCTGTCAAGGAGTTCGGACCTTTAATCATAACAAACCGAGTCAAAGGTTTCTGAACAGGGAGTGATGGCATCTGAGTTGTAATTTTAAAAGGTTTCTTAGATAGCAGAGGGTACGGACGTGGATGCAGTGGATCGGGGTGGGAGGCTTTCACAGCTTCTCAAGAGGACCCAAGGATGAAAGGGTCCTCCCTTGGTGGAGGTTACCCAGCAGATGCTGGAGAGCAGGGGGTAGGGAGCAGAGTTGAAGATGATGCAACATTTGGAGCCTGAATGACCAAAAGGGTAGTATTGAGGGGAGAGTCAACTGGGTGTGCAGAAGTCCAGGAGGCAGTTAGGCTAGAGACTTGGAAGCCACTGTGTGGACGGCGGGCCTAAATCCAGGAGACATGGGGAATGGCCAAGGGAGAGCTCAAAAAAAGGGAGGAGAGGCAGTGGGGGCGGGGGAGGGGGGTAAAGAATGCTCATTGTCTCCAGAATCCATTCTTCTGTCCTCATATTAGCAATAGGACTCCCTCATTTGAAATAGGCACATGGACTCCCAACTTGAGATTACAGTCCCCACTGCCCCTTACACCTTGGTGTGGCCAAGAGGATGTGAGTAGAAGTGATGTGCAGCTCCTAGTTCACATCCTTTGAAAAGAAAGCCACTTCCTTTCTCTCTATTCTCTATCCCTCCTGCAATGGGCTGGAGCATGGATATGGTGCTGGCACCAGCTTAGAGAATGAAACTGCACCCCCAGGAGTTGTGGAAGAGCAAGACAGGGAGAAGCTGAGCTCCTGGGTGACCTGTGAGCACAGATGAGCCCTGCACTGCCTACGTAGCTTTAGAGTAGCAAGTGAAGGACAAATATTTCCTTCTGGTTGGAGCCATTTGTTGCTGGGGAGGGACTGGGTCTTTTGTTACAGCACCTAAGCTTGTATCCTAAGGACTACTCACACTAATACTGATAAACGTGTTAGGAGTAAAACCTGGGGGGCAGGTGTGTATGTGTGTGTGTGTGTGTATGTGTGCGTGTGTGTGTGCCAACCCTTGGGAGATACAAGGGGGAAACGCGGAGTAAAAAGGAAGAGAATAACCAAAGAAATACATTGTCATAGAATGTAAAGCAAAAGAGTAAAGAAGCCAAAGCCAGGCGGTGGCTCATGCCTGTAATCAGAGCACTCTGGGAGGCCAAAGAGGGTGGAACACTTGAGCTCAGGAGTTCCAGACCAGCCTGAACCAGAGTGAGACCCCATCTCTAAAAGTAGCCAGGCGTTGTGGTACCCATAGTCCCAGCTACTCAGGAGGCTGAGGCAAGAGGATCACTTGAGCCTAAATAGTTAGAGGTTGCTCTGAGCTATAGCCCCATAGCACTCTACTGAGGGTAACCAAGTGAGACAGAGTCTACAAAAAAAAAAGAGTAGACGAGGCACAGTGACTCACACCTGTAATCCTAGCACTCTGGGAAGCTAAGGCCAGTGGATTTCTTTGAACTCAGGAGTTTGAGACCAGCCTGAGCAAAAGCGAGACCCTGTCTCTACTAAAAATAGAAAAACTGAGGCAAGAGCATCACTTGACCCCAAGAGTTCAAGGTTGCTGTGAGCTATGATGCCATGGCACTCTATCCAGGGTGACAGCTTGAGATTCTGTCTCAAAAAAAAGAGTAAAGACGCCAGAGGGCAAACAGAGCTAAATGCAGTAGAAAAGTCCACAAAATCAGAGTTTATCACAAGACTCTTGGTTTGGGGAGTATTTCAGCAGATTGATGGAACCTTAAATTAGGCATAGGAGCTTACACCAGCATGGAGGTATAAGACTAAAATTCCTGCGATCTCTGTGCCTACTTTTTGTAAGTGTGTTGCTGACTTGGCCTTTGGGTAATGAATCAGGGCCCTGCATGTTTGTGCTCATGAAGTTGTGTGTCTATTGGGGCTTATCTGTATGAGTCATGATTTTTGTGGTATAATATGCTACCAAGAGAAAAAAATTAAATATTTACATGTTTTTATTCATCAAAGCGGCTTATTTCTCTCATCAATCAACCTTATAATTGAAAGAGGTACCCAGAGAGTGAAGTGAAAGGTTGATGAACTGAACTAGACCAGTTAGGAATCTTTTGATTGCTAGTGAAAGATAACCCAAACTATTTTTTAAGTAAAAAGGGAATTCACTAGCTTGCCAAAGTGAAAAGGCCAGGAATAGGCTGGCTTCAGACACTGTGTGACCAGGAACTCCCATCTTGTCACTGGGACTGTCTTTCTTTCCCTTAGTTCTTCAAGGATGAAGCCTTTTCCTGGTGGTCACCAGGTGGCTGTACTGCTCCTGACATCCACCCCAGCTTCATGGCCAGGAGAGAAAAACAGTGTTACTAGGAAAGCTAGATCAAAAACCCCAGAGGACAGTTGGAGTGGCAAAGGGGCTTCTTCTGTCCTCCCCTCAGGGCAGAGGTAGTGCCCTGACTGGCTGAGCACTAGTGCCCCAGGAATTCACAGCCCCAAGACAGGGACAGGTGGGCGTGTCTGGAGTCTGAGGCAATGCTGGAAGCAGGAACAATGTCACGGTACTGGGACTAATCAGAGCAGTCCCTCCCCAGGGGAAGTCAGGGGTAGGGAGAGAAGGTCTGAGTTAGCTGACCCCAGTGGTCCCCTCACTGCTGTATTTATAGTTCTCGTCTGTGAGTCACATATCCTCAGAGAATCTTCTGAAAACCCCAATTCGTCTTTTGTGGGAACACTGCATCTTTCTGGCATTTTAGTTTAGAAATCCAATTTTGGAGGCCTTTATCCTTCCTACTTTTATTTCTACTTTGTTTTCTTACTTCTCTCTGTGTTAAAACTTGCCTGGCTCGGCGCCTGTGGCTCAATCGGCTAAGGCACCAGCCACCTTACACACACAGTAAGGTGACGGGTTTGAATCCCCAGCCCGGGCCCGCCAAACAACAATGACGGCTGCAACCAAAAAGTGGCGGGCGGGCGTTGTGGCGGGTGCCTGTGGTCCCAGCTACTTGGGAGGCGGAGGCAGGAGACTCGCTTGAGCCCAGGAGTTGGAGGTTGCTATGAGCTGTGATGCCATGGCACTCTACCCAGGGGGATAGCTTGAGGCTCCGTC
>CAUYQV010103428.1:0-17777 GCA_963574575.1 Galagoides demidoff | reverse complement strand
TATAACTGAGAAAATGACATGAAGGCTGTGTTGATCAGTTTGATGGAAGTATTTCAGATTGCATGTGAAAACCCCACACTGTACCCCAGAAGTGTATTAATGTACATAGTTATCATTCAATAAAAAAATTAAAAAAAAATGGATTAGGCTCATTGCCTGTGGCTCAAGTGGCCAGCCACATACACATAAGGTGGCGGGTTCGAATCCTGCCCTGGCCCGCCAAACAACACTGATGGCTGCAACCAAAAAATAGCTGGGCTTGTGGCAGGCACCTGTGGTCCCAGCTACTTGGGAGACTGAGGCAGGAGACTCGCTTGAGCCCAGGAGTTGGAGGTTGCTGTAAGCTGTGATGCCACAGCACTCTACCCAGGGGGATAGCTTGAGGCTCTGTCTCAAAAAAAAAAAATGGATTAGCATATCATTGAACAAAAAATGTCATCTGTAAGGGGAAGCAGTATATTACTTTAGGACATTATTTTAGTTAAAATACTACTAAATATAGTTTATATGAGATAAAGGAATACCAGGTAGTTCTGGGTTTGTAATATGATACATTTTTGTGCTATGGATTATGGTAGAAAATAAAAACAGTCTGAAAGATATTATGGAACTCAGTGTTTGGAATCTAGTATTGTAGGCTCGTGCCATGAGAATAATTCAAAGGCGAAACATTTTCATCCTAGCTAATTCTTTCTGAGATTAGCATATGTATGTGAGATAAATTAGGTAGATCTTCTAACAATCTACAGCCATAGTGTCCAATAAAAATATAATATTAATTATACTATATGTAATTAAAAATTTTTTAGTACCAGTATTAAAAAGCAAAAAGTGAAATTAAATTTAATAAAATGTTTAACCACAAATATCCAGTGTTATCATGTCAACGTGTTATCACTGTTACAATTAATTAATGAGTTATTTTATTGTTTTTGGTACTAAGTGTATATTTTATATTACAGCTCATCTCAGTTAGGACTCATAACTCAGCACTCAGTTCTGAGTGCTCAATAGCTATATCTGACATTATATTGGACACCACAGATTTTGACAGTTTAAGGGAAAAGAAAAGGCTAATATTTGATGATTGGGTTATTATTTGAGCTGAATGAATTAGATTTGAAAGAACCATGATGGGGTGAAAAGAATTTAGAATCAAGCAAACCAATATCAAATCTTATTTTTTAAATTTTTTTTTTTTTTTTTGAGACAGAGTCTCACTATGTTGCCCTTGGTAGAGTGCTATGGCTCATAGCTCACAGCAATCTCGAACTCTTGGGCTTAAGCAATTCTCTTGCCTTAGCCTCCCATGGAGCTGGGACTATAGGCATCCTCCACAATGCCCAGCTATTTTTTGATTGTAGTTGACATTGTTGTTTGGCAGGCCTGGGCTGGATTTGAATCCGCCAGCTCCCACGTATGTGGATGGCACCCTTACCGCTGAGCTACAGGTGCCAAGGCCCTTTTTTAAAAGTTTAAAAAAAAATTTGTTTTATTTTTTTGAGACAGTCTCACTCTGTCACTCTGGATAGAATGCCATGTCATAGCTCACAGCAACCTTTAACTCCTGGGTTTGAGCAATCCTCTTGCCTCAGCCTCTGAGTAGCTGGGACTATAGGCGCTCACCACAATGCCTGGCTGGTTTTTCTATTTTTAGTAGAGTCATGGTCTCCCTTTGCTCAGGCTAGTCTCCAACTCCTCAGCTCAGGCAACCCACTCGCCTTGGCCTCCCAGAGTGCTAGGATTACAGGTGTGAGACCCCCCCCCCCAAATATTAACTGTCTACTTAGTAGCAGTAGAACATTGCACGAGTTGCTTGATGTCAGTTTTCCCATCTGAACAAATGGGGCTAATAATACATATTTTGTACAATTTTATTTTTTTTGCTGCAATTTGCTGCAATTTGGCCAGGGCTGGGTTTGAACCTGCCACTCTCAGTATATGGGGCCAGCACCCTACCCACTGAGCCACAGGCACTGCTCTGTACAATTTTATAAGGATTTATAACATTAGCCCATCTGATACATCATTGTCATTATCATTATTACTAATTTTATTATTTGCCCTGCTGTAAGTCTTAAAGAAAGACTACCTCCTTGCCCTGGACATTTAAGTATGTGTACATCCGTTTACCAAACACTACTTGGATATTTGTTACAATATGTCATGCCATGCTCTAAGTACCTTCCCAGCATTAATTCTGGCTTCCCGGAGCTCTTTGAGAACTGATGGCAGACTTTCCATCCCAGGCTTGAGAAAGGTAGCACTGACATCACTGGCCTACCAAGACTCAGGACATTCTGAGTAATTCCTTGAGAGTCATTATTTAGAAAGCTCACTTGTATTAGTAAGCTGTATTCTTCTATGTGAGTGTTTTGCTAGGAGGCAGCGAGGGAGGTGGAGAAAGCACAGTTGTTATAAGTAGGCCTGGTTCCAGTCTCAGCGCTTCCCTAATTACCTGTGAGTCCCTAGAGAACCACTGCTGTACCAGCCTCAGTGTCCTCATCTGTAAAATAGCAATAACTTATCTACTGCATGTGGCTATCGTGAGAGTCAGGTGAGGGAGTATACGTAGAAATGTTATGGAATAGGGGATATTTTGTCACAAGAGTTAATTAATTGAATAGTTGGACAGATAATACCAAGAAGATGGTACCACTTCCTTGAAATGATTCAAGTGTACCATCAGAATCATTTTACTCTTGCATCGTAGAGGATGGAACATTTGCTAGATCTGGAGTTTAGTTGATGTGAAGTTGAGTTCCCCTGGTTCCACATTTCATAAACTTCGCAGTTCAGCATTATTATAGACTCAATGCCATTGTTTCAATTTTCTCTGGCCATTCTTCTTAGTCATTTCCATGGAAAACACGATTTGTTACCCTTTGGGTTTATCACCAGGGATTGACATGGACTGTAGGACAGTCACTGCAGTAAGTCAATTAAAAGTGTTGACTGATTATTTTGGAAGAAACTGGGGGCCTGACAGCACTTCTTCTATTTCAGCAAGTCGTTTCTTTTTTCCTCAAAGGTTTTCAGATAAAGAATTCTGAGATGGTCACGTGCAAAAAATAATCAACATTGGAAAATAAAACAGACAGAGATGGAGGCGATGAAATGGAGGCTCATAGAAAGCTTCATCTTTTAAAGCCAGGCGGAAGACTGGGTTCCTCAGCAAGTTGATTCGAGAAGCTGTGAAAGTGGTCCTGGACCTTTGGCTGGACTCTCTCACCTTTCGGTAGTGTTGCTGGTCACCAGATTTAACATCTAATTGTGTCGACACTGGCCACAGCATCAATGGAACCACACAGCCCTGAGTCTAACCTGCCTCTGAACCTTAGGTTTCTTCTCTGCAGAGCCAGGAAGACATAATGGTGTCATAATTTATTGTAGGGATATGCGAGATAATATCTAAAATGAAAAATACAAAAAACCATCTAAAATAGCGCTGGCACATAACAGGTGCTCCAAGAGGTTTGTACCCTCCTCCCTTTTCCCTTTCTTCCTGTGTTATTTGCTTTCTCTGGAGCAGACATTTGACTTTAGCTAGATGTGTTTTATCTTTTCTGGACATGACAAACCTTATTTCAAGTTTAAATTCATTTGGCAAGTGTATATTGAACACCTCCTGTGTGCCAGGCTCCATGCCAGGGGATGGTGTTTTCTATGATGAGTAAGGCACAGTCCCTTTGAGAAAGATAATTTTGCCATTTAGAAACCTACAGTTTAAGAAGCAGTACGGCTGTCAGTGTTTTAATGTTTATCATGCATATTCAGAAGGATTAGGAATAACATACTTGGTTTTCTTTGGTAGAACTAGGATGATGTTTAATAGGAGTTTGGGGGTATGTGGTTTTAAATCAAAGTTTTGCCATTTAACAAACTCTGTGTCCTTGGGCAGAGTTACTTGTGTGAGTTATTCGCTGTTCACTCACCTGGGGCAACTACTGCTAACTCATAGCATCATTTGCAGGATTAAATGCGATAGAACACAGGGAGATCTAGGGTCAGTGCCTAGCATGGTAAACACAGAAGTAGAGGTTACAATTGTTGGCTACTTTAGCCTTGCCTGCAAAATTCTAATGGACTGTTCACATATGTACCCAACTCTTCATTTGATTTCTCAATAAACATTTATCAAGCATGTACTAGGTGAAGGGGATACAACAGTGACCTAAAGTGGATATTTAACCTTTCACAGATGTAAAGGAACACCAGCCTTGAGTGTTACAGATGAGGGGTGTATGGTGCCCAGAGAGGTTGCACGACAGGAAACCTTTATTGGGGAAGTGATGATTGAACTCCAGTCTCAAGGAGTTATTTTTGGAAGGGTTGAGGGTTCCAGGCAGAAGGAACTCCAAGTGCAAAGGGACTGAGGCAGGAGGAACAGAACAAGTAGGAGGAACTTCCTTCAACTTACTGGAAGAAAGCCAGTGTGACGGGAGAAGGGAGGTCAAGGTAGGAAGAGCAAGGTATGACTGAAGTAGGAAGAAAGTCATTCCCCAGACACTAAAAAAAGGGCAATATGTACAGAGTAATTCCTTACAGGGCATACTTTATTCAGTCATGTTTTGACTTATCAAGCACTCAGGGCATTTGGAGATGGTCTGTCCTCAGAAAGCTCGCTGACTGCTGAGTGACTCGAGGCATTAGAGACTTATAATTAATAATAGCACAAGATAGAAAACAAAAGATGTCACCAGATGGGTAAAGGCAAAGACCTGTGAGAACTCAGAAAACTGAGAAATTATTTCTTGCTTGAAACAAATAAAGATACATATTTTTTTTCTTTTTGTACAAGAAATGTTTGATCCTGAGGGTGACAAAGGGAACAAGTACCATAATCACAGATGTGGGAATAAGGCAGGTGTGGGTATCGGCAAGTTCGTACTGTGGTTGGAGTATTTGAGCAAAGTATCAGAGCTGAGTTGGAAGGAACTAGATCAAGGAGGCTTTTGACTATTTGGCTTGAACATTGCCTTCTATTTGATAGGGAAAGCACAGGCTTTAATCAGAGGAATGACTTAATCAGAATCATATTCTGGAGAGACGAATCTGGCATCATGCAGGGTAGATTAAAGAGGGCAAGAGACCTCCCAGAGCAGCTAGATGACAGCTATGACAATTACACACGCTTGTCTGGAGAACAAGAGCCTGAGCTGGGGTGACACAGCACTAGAAGTGGAAACCTGGGTGTATTCATCTGCTTGCACTGTTATAACAAAGCACCAGAACCAGGTGTCTTAAAGAACAGACATTCATTGTCTCCCAGTTCTGGGGTTAGAAGTTTGAAATCAAGAAGTTGGCAGGGTCATGCTCCATCTGAAACCAGGCCAACCCTTCCTTGCTTTTCCCTAGCTCCTGTGGTTTGCGGGTGACGGGCAGCGTTCCTGGGCTTGGAGCGGCAGAAATCCAGCCTCTGCCTTCATCCTCACGCCATGTTTGCCCTGTGTGTCTGTCTTGGGTTGGTGGTTGTCTTCTTCTTCTTCTTCTACTTTTTTTTTTTTTTTTTTTTTTACTGTTTTCTTTGCTTTTACTCTGGTTAAAACCACAGGTGAACATAATTCTGGGGTGGGATCTTAATATGTTGCTCAGGCTGCATTCAGACTCCTGAGCTAAAGCAATTCTCCCACCTTAGCCTCCCAAGTAGGTGGTACTACAGGTACTACTGCATCTGGCTGGTAGTTGTCAATACTGTTGACCAGGATACCAGTCAGATTGGATTTTGGGCCCACCCTGCTCTAGTGTGACTGCATCTTAGTCTAACCAATCATATCCGTAATGACCACATTCTGAGCAAATGGGGATTAGGACCTCAGGACCTCAACATCTTTTGGAGGGATGCAATTCAACCGTAACACTAGGTTGGAAATCTTATTAGATAGGATGGACAGAGGGGACCAAGGAAGGAGGGGCTCCCAGGGTGTTTGCCTTGGCTTCCATGTTGGGGGAGGCCACCTGTGTTGTACGAGGAGAGGGGCACCCCGGTAAGTGCTCCCCAGCTTCCCGGGGGAAGCTGCTTTCTCACCCAACATGTCCTGGAATTCCACCTGCTCCCATAGCTGGATGGGAAAGAAGTGTCCTCAGATGAATCGGAGGAAATGTCAGAGCCGTTTCCCACACTTTGACCCTTGGTTTATGCTCTTTGGGAGGAACAAAGATCGCTCTCCCAGGGTTTTGTAACACCTCACATCAGAGCCGCTAGATGGCGATCGTCACACATTCCCGCGCTGTCTCTGTTTTCTGAAGCCAAAATCTTCCGAACCTGGCGGCTGCTACTCTGCGCGCAGAACAGAGATGAGGGAGGAGGCTCATTTCATGTGACCCCCTACAGATTTTGGTGTCTGGAAGTCTAAAAAAAATGGAAGGAAGACTGCCTCTTACAATAGCCCTAATCAGTTCGAGCACTCTTCATACCTTTCGGTTGCATAGTAAATACCATTCATGAATATTCATAAGCTTATTGCATTTACCCAGGAAGAAAGCAAGAACTATTAACAGTATGTGGTCTTGGGTGTAATTTATGCCCAAGTATCTCTGGAATGTAAAACAGGACTCTCTTATCCCATGGGATCAGCTGACTTGGTCAGCGGCAAGGATGAAGGGGACAGTTGGAACTCCTTTTCCCGGTGACAGAATTCAAACTTCTTGTCATTTACAGGTGCAGTAGCCAGAGAGCAACAGAGAAGCAGCCCTAACTTTGAGATGATGCCGCGCAAGACGAAAGCAAACTAGAGAATTGTAGGTCCCAGCCTTGCCTACCCAGCCTGACTCTGAAATACCATTGACCATATTTAAAGACCATAGTTATATTCTCTTTAGTAAAATATCACAAGAATGGAAAAGCAAGTATTCAGTGTACACAATACTAATACGAAGCCAGTGGATGAACTAATACACACCCACCAAGAGAAAAACTCAATTTAACTCAAATGGGGGGGGGGAGAAGGGAGGAGGGAGGGGATTGGTGTGCTCTCACCTAATGGGCACAATGTAAGGGTATAGGGCACACCTCCTGGGGGAGGGGCAGAACTACAACAGGGACTATATCTAACACACACAAACATTGAAACCTAATCATTTGTACCCTCATATTAATCTGAAATTAAAAAAAAAGATGATAGTTACTATCGTTTCTGTAAAGTTCTGTTTTAGGTGCAGCCTAAAGGTTCGTATAAATTCTTCTCACATTTTCTCACTCATACCTAGATGCTGAGCTGGAAGAAAGAAAAAAACAACCATGATACTAATAAAAGCTAGTTAACCTAGCACTTTGCAAAGGAGAAAATTTCACAGTCACGCATTTCTCAAGTTCTCCAGTAAAAAAGTCTTCAGTTCTGTAACATATGTAAGTAGTAAATAAAAGAATGTTTACAATGTTAAAGTTATAAGACACTTGTAATGATAAGCTACCCCTCCTCCAAGCTGGGTCTGAGAGAGGGCACACCAACTGTAATTTCTCGTGTGTGCTTGTTATTCACTGAACATTTTCTGTGTGCATAGTTCTATACTCAGCGAAGGAGGAGGGAGCATTTGTTAAGCCAGATGTTCTCTACAAACTGTCTCATTAAATAAATTTCACACTTTCAAGCAGGCCCTGTTATTATCCCCAGTTTGGGGGAAGGATCTGAAGTTTTAGAGTTGCATGCCTTGCATAGATACGGTGGTGGAGGTGAGAGTCAAACCATGGCATGTCGCCCCAGAGCTGAAATGCTTTGCTTTTCCAGACAGCCTTCCTTGAGGACAGGAGAAAAGAGGAAGGAGGTAACAGGGAAGCCATATACAAGGCCTTGGGAGTCTAGCTGTGGCTGCATAACCAGAGGGGCAAGGCAGGTGGCCACCTGGAATTTTGGAACCCCTGGGGGAGGGGCACCACTAATAGGGCGTGGAGTTCTGTCCATCCAGCATGATTGGGTGCAGTGTCTTTGGAGGGTGGGGCCAAGTTCTATCACTTATAATTTCTTGTGTCAGTGTCTTGCTGATGCTTTATCTGGTGGGCTCTCCCTCTACCCCTTCTAGGAAGCCTGCTCCAATTCCTTCTAGCTCTTCCACAACTGAATGAGGGCCTCATTTGTGTCACTGCTCTTGCCGGCCTTATGGTGGTGTATGGGAGACAGGGTTTGATCACAACCTGTCTCTCCCTGACTGTGGGCTCTGTATTCCGCTCTGTGGGGGCTGCTCCTGAAACAGGGCCAATCACTTGAGAGTTCAGCACATGTTTGTGATGACTGGATGGATGCATGCATGCATGAATGAATGAATGAATGAATTTGTTTTGGTAGCAGGGTGGAGAAAGGTGAGGCCTTTTGGAGACTGGCTTCTCTTCCTTCACGCGTAATTCTACACCATGTCATAAAAAGGACACACGTACGGCTTTGTGCTTCTTCAGGTTTTCAGAAAGTGCTACCTGGATAGATTCCATCTGACCTTATGCTTGGCTTAAATATTAAACTTAATTACTTAGGCTATTCCAAGGGAAGCACTCAGCTGTCAAGGTGGCGCCTGACATAACACGAGTTTTCAATTTAGAGCAATCTCCAGTCATTAACTCTCCTTGCCTCACCATAACTTTCCTCAGTTGCATAGCAGTGACATTTTAAATTGAAAAGAGAAGGGGTAGGCATAAAACAGGAGAAGTAGGGTATTGAGATGTGGCCTCCTTGTCAAGAATGGAAAAGACTGCATGAAAATTGAGTCCTGCCCCCCACTGCCCTAACAATTCCCTTTGGGTTTTTAATATGAATTAAAGATAAACTGGGAAGAAAACTGACCAGCATTGAAACTTTTTGGTGTGACTTGTGTAATCCCCTTCGGTTTTGAATGTACAGTTGACCAACCCTTCCCTTTTCTCTCTCCCCAAATTAACAGGGAAGAAGGGATTTGCTATGAAAGAGCTGAAATTCATTTGTCATCAAACAAGTATTAATAGGTGAAACATATGACCGTATCAGGTGCACCTTTTGGTGGTCCTTGGGCATCAAGGCTTGGGGGTGGAAAGCCCAGGCTGGAGGTCAGTTGTGTTACTGTCTCTCTGTGTCCCTGCATCTGTATCTTCAACTAGGTAGGCTAAGATGACTCTACAGAAAGCCCTTTGAGAATCACAACTTTATGGCAAGGAAACACGTTTAGAGAAGTAAAGTGATTTTCTAAGGGTCCCACAGCTGGTTTTGGCAGAGGTAGGGTAAATCCCATCTATTCGGCACCTACTGTGCTTGTCAGGCAATTTCATGAACATCAGCTCTATTCCTCAGGCCACGCCAGAAGCACTAAACACCACCTCTATTATGCAGAGGGGGGAACTCAAAGAGAGGTTAAGTGATTTGTGTTCATGTTGATGTGCCTTTTTCATATGGATGTTTTTATACCATGATTATTTTTACTGTTTTGCACCAATACAGCACTCTGAAAAATAAACCCTTTAAAATATGGACCTTTAAAATAACCTCGCCATGAGCTGGACCGATACCCTTGCTCCATCTCTACCATATGGCCCCATCCCTTGGGGGTGATGGTTGAGCCTTGGCGTGGGGGAAAGACTGAGGATAGGAAAGGTCAAGAATGGACTATGGGTCAGGTTGGAGCTGGCTGGGTGAGATGAGGGATGGGATAAGTCCAGGAATACGGCAATGTTTCCTCTTGTGCACTTTCCTTCATAATAAAACCACCTGGAACGTTTGCTGATTTACTTCCAGACTGTTCTGAAATGTTTCTCCTTTTCCCCACCCCAAGCAGTGGAGGCCTGTGGATTTCAGGGAGTGAGCTCCTAGCACTCCAGTGTCTGGCTTCTAGCTTAATGCTTACTAGTTTCCCTCAGTGCTTAATGGCAACAGGAGGAGGCCCTGGATTCACTCAGAAACCTTGTAACAACCCAGCAAGGTACAGAGGAAACTGAGGCTCAGAGAGGCTGAGTAATTTTGTCAAGGACATAGAGCTGCTTCTTCACTGTAATGGTGAAACCACGGTAGTCTCACTCCCAAGGCCAGGGTGATCCCCGTGGACTTGGCTGTACTCCTCTGTCCTGTCTCTCTCCAGGTTACACCCCTGGCTGGAGGTGCAGAGTCTGCACACCCTCAGTGGTCAGGCTGCAGACCTTCTCTGGCTGGCCCACCTCCCTTTCATCTGCCACAAGGGGCAGCGCTGGACTTCCTCCTGCCCGTCCAGATCCACCTTCCTTCATCCTGCCTTGAGTCCTGGAAAGCTGACTTCTCTGGTAGTGGTAGATGTGAGGATGGGAGGAGGCTGAGGCTGGATAAATATTCCTTGGCCGTGTTCTGGTTGGATCACTGTGGGAAGGGTGCACTTCTAACCAAATGGCCACAGCTCTTAGAAAGCCCTTTCCCATACCTCCTGGGTTCTGGAAACTGCTGTCTTTATTTTTACTTTGAGCCTGGATGGAGTAATGGCTGCCTCACTTTACCCACCCTGGGAGACTGCACTATCTCTGTTGGTTTCTTTAAAGCATACCTTTGCGAGTAATTTCTTTAAAATACTCCTCTGACTATTGAAGCGTGTCTATCTGTTCCCTACCAAGGTCACTGTTTCCTTCTTGACTAGTCTCATTTGGTTAAAAGGTGCATTATTCAAACCATTATTTAAAGGAGATTTGCAAAGAGAGGTATCATCATAAATCTTAATAACTCCTTGAAGAATTCTGGAGCTTGCTAAACTGTGATCTGCTGCCTTGCTTTCCCGGTTGGTGAATAAGAGATTTCATAAGACTATTTCCCTGGAGCTCTTAAATTCACTTGGGGACTTGGAAAAAAATTACATTTTCTTTTTTTTGCTGAGTCAAAAGAAAAATGAAGGAAATTTACACCCTGCCAGACGTTGTACTCAGTGGAATTGTTCAACAATGAGTCCACCGTGGGCAGAGGCACAGGTGTGCTAGAAGGATTGTGGGGGAAACATCTGAAGTCAATTTCAAATTTCTCTTTGAAAATTGCCAGAGTCTGGTCTGCAGAATTGGACCTGCAATTTCCCAGGTGACTCTGGGGAGCAGATAAAGCCCTGGAATTTAACAAAATGAGTTTATCTTTCAGAGGAACTGCAGCTCGACAGCTCTGGGGTCACAAAGCAATGGGAGGTGAAGAGGTCAAGGTTCTCATGGGTGGCCAAGTATTAATATCCAACTGCCAGAATCGGGGGAAAAAAATCACCTTTCTTGTTTTATCACTCAGTAACCATATAATTCATTATCCAGACTAGAATATTTTTTCAGAGTGAAAGAGGTTGTTTAATTGCTCTGTGGCAATGGACAGAGACTAAGACTGTAACTTGCAAAATGTAAAGTAAGGTCAGAAATAAACCAAGGCATGGCTACCTCAGGGATCAGGAGCGCCCGTGGGAGAGGCAGCATCCAGAGTCCACCTGCTTCTTTTGTTCTGAGCCCCTGCACCCCACCCCCAGGCAGGGGAGGAGGAGGGCCATGTTCACTAAACTGCGATTTTCTTACTCCCCACAGGAGCCCCTGAAGAGATGAAGACACTGAGGCTGAGATGGATTAAATGATTTGCCAAAAATAAGCTGGTGGTAGAGGTGGCCTTCCAAGATGGCTTGCCTGATTTCAAAGCCAATCCTGGTTTTTCCACATCCATGAACGCAAGCCAGCAGTGTATGACATTTGAGGCAAAAGGAATGGCAAGCAGGACACTAATAGGTATGCTTTATCTTTCTGATCCTTCCTAGGAGAAAGTTAAAAAAATTAAAAAGCAGGTAGAGACTCAGTGCATTCACTTACTGAGCAATGGGAAATCCAGGAGGCAGAGGACCTCTGTGCAGAGGAAACCAAGCTCAGCCGTGAGCCAAAGATTGCTTCCATTTAATTATGCTCTATCTTCAGGTTCTGATGGTTTCTCAATTCTGTCTTAGGTTGTTCAAGACAATCTGTCAGTCAGTGCACCATGATGTGTGTTGCTGGGTTGTTTAAATGTGCACAGGTGAGCAACCTCACAGAACAGTTTGTTACTGTGTAGACTGTATAGACTGGCCTCCCTAAGAAAGAAGGACTGTGTGTGTGTTCATACATTCCCTGAGGCCCTCCTATCTCTACACACACTTGGATGTTATCAGAACTCTCTTTTATTTCTGCCTCTGAAATTCCCATTAAGGCCATACTTCTCCGCCATTCTCTCCTTCCAAATTCAGCTGAACTAGGATGTGAGCCCAAGGTTATCTTAACAAGTACCACTTGATCCTGATATTAGTCTTATTTAGTGCTTCCAACTGACTAAATCTGGAATATTCCAACTGTCTCTCTCCTGAATTTGACCTGTTAAAAGTCATGGTTGAGGCCAGGCACGGAGCCTCATCCCTGTAATCCCAGCACTTTTGGAGGCTGAAGTGGGAGCATCACTTGAGGACAGGAGTTTGAGACCAGCTTGGGCAACGTAGTGAGACCTCTGTCTTTACAAGTACAAATTAAAAAAAAAAAAAAAAACAAAAGCAACTAGCCAAGTGTGGTGGTAGGCACCTGTAGTGTCTCAGCTACATGGGAAGCTGAGGCAGGAGGACTGCTTGAGCCCAGGAGTTTGAGGTTATAGTAAATTATGAAGGAGCTGCTACAGTTCAGCTTGGGTGACAGAGTGAGACCCTGTCTCTTAAAAAAATAAAATCCCAGTTGAAACATATTTGCTATATTTTGTATGTATCACCTGAACAGTTCATGGATTTTGCTGATTATTTACTTCTCAAAATCTTTTTTTGATCCACACTTAATTTTGTTTGAAATTGCTGATAAATCCATATAGCCCTATAGCATCACAATGAAACCTCATAATCCTTAAGAAAATAAGTAATGTTGTGGTTATTGTGTTTGGGGGTGCTCAATATTTGAAAAACATTATTTGGTTTCATTTTCACCAGAATCTTATAAAATATATATGACTCTCTCTCCGGTTGCAGAAGGTGAGGCCCAGAATGGTCAAATAAACTTTCCATTCCAAAACTATCACATTGTTAGTGGAGCTGGGATTCAAATCTAGAATGGTCTCCAAACTCCATGCTTCTAACCATTATGCTATGCTGTATAGAATATCGAATATTCATATTTCAGAATGATATTAAGGGAAGGCAAAATCTCTGTGTCAAAGCTGGGAGGAACATCACAGATGATTAAAGCCAGATACCTCACGGTATAGACGGTTGGCAGCGGGTAAGATGAGAAAGGAAGTGACTTTGTAAGTCTACAGAGTGGCAGAGAAGTGACCGGTTGCCTGTTTGACATCCGTTCCTTCACCTCCTTCTTCCTAAGGGAATCACACTTCTTTGCATGCCTTTGTGTTTCAAGGTGACTATGCTGTCACCAGTCCCTGGGGGGAGTCAGGACAGGCCTAATCCATCATGGTGATCTGCTGCTCCCTTGCCATTAGTTGGCTTAGATGTGGTGTCGACATAATTTTGGCCAATGAAATACAAAAAATCTAACGGAGGGCTTCTGGGAATACTTTCTCACTTAAAAATACTTTCTCACATATCTCACAGCCACAGATATGCTGGGGAAGGGAGAGGAAGAATTAGGACTGCTGTTATTTACTATTTACTGTACCAAGCTTCTTATTAGGTGCTTCCTTAAAGGATCTCTTATTCTCAGAACTAAATTGCAAGGCAGGTTTTGTTATATCTATTCATAGACGACGAAACTCAAGGTCTGAGAACAGTTAAGTCATTCAGCTAATGATTGATAGAGCTAGGATTCACATCAAGAAAGGCATGGCTTCAAATTTATCATGTTTCGTATTAGATACTTTTATATTGGACTAAATCTGGCATAAGTTCATGTTAGTGGTTGTTTTCCTTTTTTTTTTTTTGAGAGGTTCAGGCCAGGTATAATGAAAGGGACAGGAGAGAAACTTCCCGGGGCAGAGATGAAGATGGCCTCTGCGTTGAGAACAGTTGGAAACCTCTTTTTATAGGAGGCCGTAAGGGGCAGGAAACTTCCATGCCTGCTGGAGGATTTTGGTGGGCTAGTGTCTCTTGGTGCAAAGTTTTGGGGCAAGGTTAGCATTGTTTAAGTCTCCAAAAGTATGTTCCCTTCTGTGTGCTCAGGTGGACTTAGGTTCTGAGCCTGCAGAGCTGTGTATCTTCAGAGGTTTGGTTACAGAATCAGGTGGTCCTGTCAGCTGACTTCTTGGTCTGATGATCCTCTGACATGGCAACGGCCTCGAGGCCTGTGTGTGATTAGGGAAGGGAAAATCATCCAGCATTGCTGGCTTTGGGGACGCGATTGTGAGGTTCCTTTTGTCTCATGTTGTGCTGTCTATTTTGAATCACTGAGATTTTGGCTTGAACATACAGTTTAAACAACTGGTTTGTTTGCTTCTTTGGTTGAATTAACTCGGATGACCAGTGTAAGCTTAAGCTTATTTCCTTTAGGAAATCTTTCCAAATAAAGATTAAAAATGCCTACCTTATAAAGTTATAGTGAAAATCAATGCATAAATATCCCTGGTCCAGTTTTGATCACGCAGTACACAGCAGAATGTGTTAGTTCCCTATGTCTCCATTTTCCTCTGGGCCTCCCTCATGTCTCTGATCAATGATCATCTTCTCAATGAGGACTTTCACAGCTGCTGTCACCACCCTTATCCTGCTTTTCACCTGGTAACAAACTCTCTAATTTACTTATGTGTCATGTCCACTGCGTATGTGTTTCCTCCTGCTAGAATGCAAACTTCTCATTGTCGCTTTTTCAATGGGATAGCCAATGGATCTAAAATGATCTGGCACATAATGGGTGCTCAGTAAATATTGTTGGATGAGCAAGTGTGTTCTTCTGGGTGGCCTAAGTTTTCATAGGCAGATTGAGTAGGTTAATAAAAAGGCTTTCATTGAATCACATCTAACATCATGCCCTCAACTTTTATGAAGCATCAATGAAAGAATTAGCCAGAGAAGAAATACTTTTGCATCTTGTAGACATTTCAGCTCTGTTATTCACTGTCATTTTTCAAAGAAAAGAATTATTTTAGAGTTCAGAATTAAAGACTGGTTCCCTTCCTCTCCTTTTTCTGATAAAAAAGCTTTCTAAACCATCTTCTAGTCCTTTATATCATGGCTGCCAGGAAGATCAGAGGTAAACTTAATTGCCAGAAGCACTGGCCAGCTTGCCTCAGCTTTTGGCTAGAGTTACTTAATCTTACTTTATCTATCTATCTATCATCTGTATATCTATCATCTATTTTCATTATCAGTCTATCTACCTATTATTTATCTGTCTTTCTATTATCGATTTTCATTACCTATCTATCTGTATTAGTTTCTAGGAATTCTGTAACAAATTACTACAAACTAGATGCCTTAAAACAATAGAAATTCATTCTCTAACAGTTTAGGAGGCCAAAAATCTGAGATAAAAAACGTCTGCAGGGCTGATTCTTTCTGGAGGCTCCGAGAGATATCTACTTTATGTCTTAGTTTCTGGCAATCCTTAGCATTCTTTGGCTTGCATTTGCGTATTCCAGTCATATGGCCTTATTTTCTCTTTTCACATGACCAACTTATAAGGACTCAAGTCCTTGGACTTGGGGGACACCCAGATATAGCATGGCTTTATTTTCTCTTAATTAACTATGTTTTCAAAGACCCTATTGCCAATTAAAGTCACATTTTGAAGTTCTGGATAGACATTAATTGGGGGGAACCTATTCATCTCAGGATGCTACTAATGCCACTTCTTTTTTTTTTTTATTGAATGGTAACTATGTACATTAATGCACTTCTGGGGTATAGTCCGATTTGTGTTCTTGCCTTGGTCTCCACCTTCTTCTCTGGTATATTGTTTAGTTTCTCTGATTCATTTATTCCATCGTGTATTGAGTGTCTACTATACACAAGATATTGTGAATATAATTGTAAACAAAGTCTTTGCCCACACCCCTCTCCAGAGCTCTTATCATTTAATGAAGAGGGAATATACTAAAAAATAATAATCTGATTAAATGCATGTTTAAAAATAGTGAAATTTTTAAATCATGACAAGTAAAATAAAATAATGTGAAGTGTAATATGAGATAAAAAGGGAGATATGATTCCTATTGGTCAAAGATTATCAAGGTCTGAAAAAGGCAGATTTTATTTTGATTATTGTATTTAAAAAATATTTTATTTTTAATTATTACAGGTACATAATAGTTGTATATAATTATAGAGTATGTGTAATGTTTTGATACAGGCATAATTGTAAACTAATCAAACCTGGGTAATCAGGGTATCCATCCCCTCAGGCCTTTATCATTCTTTGTGTTAGGAACATTCCCATTCCACTCTTGTAGTTACTTTAAAGTGTACCTTAACTTACTGTTGATTATAGTCACTTTGTTGTGCTATCAAATATTATTCATTCTACATAACTAACTATATTTTTGCACCTATTAACCATCCTTAATTTATTGTCCCCTCCCTGCTACTCTTTCCAGCCCCTGATAACTATTATACTACTCTCGTGTCTCCATGAAATCAGCTGTTTTTAATATTTAGCTCTCACATCTGAGTAAGAACATGTAAGATTTGTCTTTCTGACTTGGCTTATCCCACTTAATATAATGTTTGTTAGTTCCATCCATGCTGCAAATGGCAGGATTTCATTCTTTTTCATGACCATGTAATTTTCTATTGTATATATGTACCATAATTTCTTCATCCATTCATTTGTTGATGAATGGGCAGTTAGGCTGGTTCCAAATCTTGGCTACTGTGAATAGCGCTTCACTAAACACGAGAGTGTAGATATATTTTCAAAGAAGGGAGATTGTAGCTGGGGATTGATAATGTGAAGGCTTTAGCTGAACAAATGGCAGAAGCAAGAGTGTTTGAGGAAGAGGAGACAACAGCATGTGGAGAGGCCCCGACATGGGAAAGCCACTAATATGTCTTCATCTAAAATGCCCATGGCAGTGAGGCATTCATCAGCCAGGAGGAAAGTGGCATGAGATGAGGCTGAGAGGTAGGCTAGGGCTGGTGTCACAGGGCATTGTAGGCCATGCCAGCATTTCAGATTTTGTCCTCATTAACATGGGAAGCCATTGCAGGGATTCTAAGCAGAAAAGTGATCTGCCTTGTGGAAAATAGATTGGAGGAAGACAGTAGTGAAACAGAGGCAAGTTAGGAGACTTTTGTAGTGTCCCGGGTGAGGGATGATGGCTTGTACTAGAGAGATGATGGTGGAGATGACAATAAATGGGCATATTTGAGGGATGTGTTATAGAAGAAAATGTATGGCTTATTGATGGATGCAGGAGGTGGGACATGGGAGGCATTAAAAATTCCTGCCATTTTCTGGAATGAGTAACTGGATGGCCAGAGGTGCCATTATCAAGACATGAAGTACAGGAGGAAAAGAGTTAGAAAGGAAGATTAAAAGTTCAGCTTTTGACAAGTAAAATTTGAGATGCCTGTAGGTTATTCAAGTGGAAATGCTAAATAGGAAAGTAGATATATAGTTTCAAGCTCAGAAGAAGGCTCTGTGTTGAAATACAAATGTAGGGGTTCTTAGAAATTAGAGGCTATTTGAAGTCAGTATTTTTGGCTTTAGGCTTTTTTTTCCAATGTTAGACTGTCCTTGTATGAGATTATTTGGCTTCTCTTTTTAAATATGAGCTTAAAGATCTGACCCTATGCTTCTGATTATATCTGTCTCCTATTTTTTTTTTTTTTTTTTGAGACAGAGCCTCAAGCTATCCCCCTGGGTCGAGTGCCATGGCATCACAGCTCATAGCAACCTCCAACTCCTGGGCTCAAGCGAGTCTCCTGCCTCCGCCTCCCAAGTAGCTGGGACCACAGGC